>CM049855.1:29006975-29291171 GCA_027422415.1 Schizothorax lantsangensis | reverse complement strand
TTAATGTCGGAGGAGTTTGCTTCAAGTTTTACCAAACAAAATGTAACCAAGTTTATTTTTTAGCTCGTCAATTAAACTACAGAATGTATAAACCAATTCGGTGTTTGCAAACAGTGAAGATTTTTTATGTAGAAAACGACAGTTTTAACAACGTAGCAGTCTATGGAAACCATGGAATAAAAGAATAAAAAAAGGTAATTTTGAGTTTATATTTCAAAATTCAGACTTTTTATTTTTTTGGCAATTCAGAGATTATATCTATATATACAGTGGTGTGAAAAAGTGTTGGCCCCCTTCCTGATTTTTAATTTTTTTTGCATGTTTGCCACACTTTAATGTTTCAGATCATCAAACAATTTTAAATATTAATCAAAGATAACACAAGTAAGCACAACATGCAGTTTTTGAATGAAGTTTTTTATTATGAAGGGAAAACAAAATCCAAACCCACATGGCCCTTTGTGAAAAAGTGCTTGCCCCCTAAACCTAATAACTGGTTGGGCCACCCTTAGCAGCAACACCTGCCATCAAGCGTTTGCGATAACTTGCAATGAGTCTGTTACAGCGCTGTGGAGGAATTTTGGCCGACTCATCTTGACAGAATTGTTGTAATTCAGCCACATTGGAGGGTTTTTGAGCATGAACCGCCTTTTTAAGGTCATGCCACAGCATCTCAATAGGATTCAGGTCAGGACTTTGAATAGGCCACTCCAAAGTCTTCATTTTGTTTTTCTTCAGCCATTCAGAGGTGGATTTGCTGGTGTGTTTTTGGATCATTGTCCTGCTGCAGAACCCAAGTTCGCTTCAGCTTGAGGTCACGAACAGATGGCTGGACATTGTCCTTCAGGATTTTTTGGTAGACAGCAGAATTCATGGTTCCATTTATCACAGCAAGTCTTCCAGGTCCTGAAGCAGAAAAACAGCCCCAGACCATCACACTACCACCACCATATTTCACTGTTGGTATGATGTTCTTTTTCTGAAATGCTGTGATACTTTTACGCCAGATGTAATGGGACACACACCTTCCAAAAAGTTCAACTTTTGTCTCATCAGTCCACAGAGTATTTTCCCAAAAGTCTTGGGGATCATCAAGATGTTTTCTGGCAAAACTGAGACGAGCTTTTATGTTCTTTTTGCTCAGCAGCGGTTTTGGTCTTGGAACTCTGCCATGCAGGCCATTTTTGCCCAGTCTCTTTCTTATGGTGGAGTCATGAACACTGACCTTAACTGAGGCAAGTGAGGCCTGCAGTTCTTTAGATGTTGTTGTGGGGTCTTTTGTGACCTCTTGGATGAGTCGTCGCTGCGCTCTTGGGGTAATTTTGGTCGGCCGGCCACTCCTGGGAAGGTTCACCACTGTTCCATGTTTTCGCCATTTGTGGATAATGGCTCTCACTGTGGTTCGCTGGAGTCCCAAAGGTTTAGAAATGGCTTTATAACCTTTTCCAGACTGATAGATCTCAATTACTTTCTTTCTCATTTGTTCCTGAATTTCTTTGGATCTCAATAGGGCTTTTCACACTTGAAATTGTTAACCCTGGGTCATCCTAAACCCCGGATAAAGGAATCCTGGGTTATCTGTAATCACGTTTCACACTGCTCATACTATACCTGGGGTTAACTGTTAACCCTGGGTATTCATTAACAGACGTTTCACACTGTACATTCCTAAACCCCGGGTTAACGTTCTTATTTGCATATTTGCGGTGTCACTGTCACTGATTGGACGAACAGCAACCTGTTTACACGGCTTTTCCCGTGTCTTGTCAGTTATTAAAAACAATGTCTCAGCGTATGTCTTTAGATCAGCGAAGATTGACTGATAATAGCTGTACAGGCAGGGATAGCCATTTTTAAATAAATTTAATAGCAGAGCTACTGCAAGCGATTTAGTGCTGGAAATCCATTTATCCTTTGCTGAAACTTCTGCGTCTTCATGAAGAACGCAGGTCATGGTTGCTTAGCAACGGCAGACGCCATGGGAGCGCAAGCTACAGAGTGCTTTGGAAAGAAGGAGAAAGCGGCGCGCTTAGCGTTTTAAACGCATTTTAGGCGCGACATGTGAATGGCCTCATGAGATGCACAAAGGCAAGAAAACAAAGACAAAAGTACAAAAGAAAGAAAACAAGGAGCAAAGTATGTGAATATTTCTTTGAATTTCTTTTAAGTGTGGAGAGACTACCGTTAGTGTTCACTTGTACAGTAGCATACGAATAATACCGTCTCCTATTCACACGCTTTCCGTCTTTTGATATTTCTCCTCACCGGCTGCAGTTTACACGATGCGCATTTCCTGTTACTGACGTGACATGAGCCTCGCTGCTCAATTTCTGATTGGCTGTCTGTTGCCAAGCGTCCAGCAGCAATAAGCAAACACCGCTCTGTTTCACACTGAACAAACTTAGCACCGCAATGCGGGGATAACACCACAAATGCGGTGCTAACCCTGCTCCGGAGCAGGGTTTCATAACCCCGGGTAAAATGCGGTGCTAACACCGCTTTCAAATTACAGGTGTGAAACGTGTCTTTACCCGGGGTTAAAAGCGGTGTTTAGAACGACGATAACCCGGGGTTAAGCGCAGTGTGAAAAGCCCTAACATGATGTGTAGCTTTTGAGGATCTTTTGGTCTACTTCACTTTGTCAGGCAGGTCCTATTTAAGTGATTTCTTGATTGCGAACAGGTGTGGCAATAATCAGGCCTGGATGTGGCTAGAGAAACTGAACTCAGGTGTGATAAACCACAGTTATGTTTTAACAGGGGGTGGGGGGCAAACACTTTTTCACAAAGGGCCATGTGGGTTTGGATTTTGTTTTCCCTTCATTAAAAAAACCCTTCATTTAAAAACTGCATGTTGTGTTTACTTGTGTTATCTTTGATTAATATTTAAATTTGTTTGATGATCTGAAACATTAAAGTGTGGCAAACATGCAAAAAAATAAAAAATCAGGAAGGGGGCCAACACTTTTTCACACCACTGTATATATATATATATTACATTTTCTACTACGAAAAATCAACTCGAGTCAATCTCTCTTTTCCCCTCGGCTCAGAATCATGAGTTTACTTTTTCCTCAGAATTGACAAACTCGCAATTGTTGGATTAAATCGAGTCCGAACTAGGAGATATAAACTTGCATTTGTGAGAAAACTAGTCCGAATTGTGATATAAAATAGGTAAATGTTATGTAAAATATTATAGGTTTAAATAGTGTTTCATGCTGTAACTGTAGGGCTAATAAAATATGTCCCCTATGAACGGCATATGTGAATATTACGTAGACCTAATGTTTAAATCAAATGTATGCTTTAAGAGTAATCATAGCTGTTTTCATCCTAAACGTCTGTGTTTAGCTTCAAATGGCGTGTTTGAGGACAGTATTCTATAAAATGATTTGCATTCCAATTCTGATATCCAAAGGCACAACAATATTTATTTTTCTCTTTTTTCATTGGATTTTACCCATTTCCCCTCCACTTGTTACTAGCGCATTTTGACACTACAATACACGCCTAGCTGCAAGTGACGTAACTGTGACGTCTACTCCAAATTGGTCTATATAAATGTACATAGACAGGGTAAGCGATTCCATCACAGCAGTTGGAGTTATATGATAACAGCTTCATATTTGCATATTTTAAAGTGTTTTTTTAACACAGTTGCCTGCTAGACTTTTGTCTAGAGATGTATTACTGTAAACACATGTAACGCATGAGCTAAAATGATTTCCTGTAGTAACTGACAGCATGCCACTATTTCCCATCACTAAGAAAGGTAACACTTTTTGATAGTCCACTTTAGACATTCTACTAACAGTAAGTAACTTTGCAACTACATGTCAACTAGCAGTCAGAGTATTAGTAGACTGTCTGCTTAATATCTGCTAACTCTTTATTTTGATGGGTCCACAACATACAACATACTGAGTATGAGAAACTTTACAAGTATATGTCAACTTATTGTACTAACCATAAACCTACCCTACTGAGAGTTAGTAGACATGTAGTTACAAAGTTACTTATAGTTAGTAGAATGTCTAAAGTGGACTATCGAAATAAAGTGTAACCCTAAGAAACATTGAAGAGGATAGGAAGTGCCGCCCACCGGGGTTTGTGTTTCCTCTTGCACAGCCACATGCGAACTGTCTTCTGCATCTGGATACATGCTTTGGCTCGGTACAGCATCTTGTTTTTCACTGACAGAGCAAAGAAAAAAAACATTAAACAACTCAAACTGAGGGTATAGATTATCATTTTAGTCCTTTATTTATTCATTTATGTAATTATATACTGCTTGTAATTATTCTTGTTTATTTCTGTATTTATTCGTTAATTATCTATCTATCTATCTATTAGGGGTGTAACGGTTCACAAAATTCACGGTTCGGTTCGATACGACACAGTGGTGTCACGGTTCGGTATGTTTTCGATAGGGGGGGGGGGGGCAATTGGTTACTTCGCAATGTTGGAAATATTCTGACACCGCATATTCTCTCAGAGACAAAGAGAGACGAATCTACTTCAACATGCTGATAACGGTATAGCCCAGCGCTTCTCAAAGTCCGGACTCCGGACCGGGAGGGAATTAAATCCGGACCCGCCTCGACTTCGTATTTCAAGCGCACTGGTATCACTCAGACCTCCGTGCGTGGCACACACACACACACACACACGCGCACGCCGGCGCATGAACCAGTGTTGCAGTATTTACCGACTCTTTTGTAAGACAAAGCGCATAGCAACTAGCGACATTTTGGATAAACCTTAAGCTTTCATTCAGTAGAATAATGTCACCGGTTTCTCCCCGCGAGCGCGAGGTTTCGCCTTCCAGACACAGTCTTTCTCCACCGGCAGAGTTAGCAGCGCATTCAAAGAACCGAACCGCAGCAGACTTGTGAATGAACGCGTACAAAACAGCATTTCCAAAAACCTATCTGTTGACTGTCTGGGCATATGAACATGAGTGTAGTTCGTGTTACACAGATGGACGTTTGTGCTCCATATAAAATAATATAATTCACTGCTGTATAACAGCGTATTGCAGTTATGATGAAATATTTTAGCAATTCAGTTGAAGAGAAGATTCTCCCCAGCAATGGGAGGTTATCACGGGGCAGACAGCACGTTACCTGTTACGTCGTTTGGGCTGCGTTGTTGAGCGCAGTGGGACTGATATTTCACACACTTTAAGCTCTTTTATTTTCCAAACGTAATAGGATTAGTCCAACGAATCGTTCGGTTTGTAATGCGCACCGAACCGAAAGCCTCGTACCGAACGGTTCAATACGAATACGCGTATCGATACACCCCTACTATCTATCTATCTATCTATCTATCTATCTATATATATATACTGTATATATATATATTTTTTTTTAAGCAGCCAACAAGTACAGGGAATCAGTTTCATTCTATTCTATTACAAAAATAAAATAAAACAATAGTGTTTAAAAAGCATCCCAAGATGCATCTCCTGATGTCTAGAGTGTGCAAAGACTGAATCTAAACAAAGTGTGGACCAATGGATAATTGTTTTCCCCTTCTTCTTAATCTCTGCAGAACTGGTTCCCTTCTGTATGTGTACATAAACTTCAGGTCCTACAATCAGTTAGTTACGTACGTTTAATGACGGACAGGGCGCACCACTGCACCTTCTTCCAGCGGCTGCAGATGAGCCATTTATTGACACGTTTCACCAGTTCAGCCAGATGATCTGGATCTGACTTCATGATCTGATCGAACTCTGCAAACTGATAACATCAAATCAGTCAATAAATTGCATGAATTTATGGTCACAATCAGAAAAAGGAAAAGAGAATAAACAAGATTCCCATCACAAAAATATATTAGGATGAATTCAATCAAAATTAACAGATGGGTTGGTCATATTTCATTGCAAAAATAAAATAAAAAAATAAAAAGAACATTGTGATATTATTAGGACCATTCATATTTTTTCGTCGAGACATTTTCTTTAAAATTATACTTTACGCCATGATATTACACTTTTCTTTATCAAAACATAGTTTCTTACTTCGTAAAATATGACCTGCACATTTGTCTTCATGAGACAGTTTGAAAAAATAAAATAAAATAAAATAATTCATATAAGGAAGATACATCACCTTTCCAGGTCTGAAGAAAACTTTTGTCAAACCAAATTTATAATCATTTTCATTCAGGCCGAGAGCTTTGAACAAAGCCTGTTGAGGAGAGGGAAAAAAACGTATATGCTTTTCATTTTTCAATAATATTACCGAGTGACAACTTGTTATTACACTCGGTAGTAGTTGTGGGAAACCTTACCAGCACACAGAACAAACATCACCCAGCACATGTATTTACACACTGAGTGTGTTCATGTCCGGATGTAACACGCACCTTGCAGAAGAGTCGCGGGTCGAGCCGTGTCAGTTTGGCAGGCATGTACTGCTTGTACATGTTGTAGAGCTCATGGAACGGTGCTCGAGAGGGGAAGCCGCCCTGCATCAGATCCAGTACTGACACCATCCCTGAGCAGAAACAAACACAGAAACTCTCAGACTCACAGTCAGAGAACAGACAAGCAGCACACATGCCAATGAGAATATTAATAGATCTAATCCTGAAGCCAAGAAAGCTTTTGACTGGGATGTCAATTCGATTTTTTTTTTGATAACAAAGAAGACTTTTTGTCCCTTGACACTTAAATAATTTACAATCTTGTTGAATTTTAACTCTGCTATGCCTGACAAGTTGAAATAATAGCCTTACAGATCTAATTTTTTAAATGGAATAGTTTATGGAACCTTTAGTCAAAATCAAAAAAAGATTGCATGCATGTTTTCTGTTGCGTTGCATATCATATTGGATACATCAGGCTTTTATGTAGTATGATATAGTGAGAATATGGCTTTCCTGTAGCTCAATGATATAGTGAGAATACAGCTTTCCTGTAGCTCAAATGGTAGAGCATGGCGCTAGCAACGCCAAGATCATGGGTTCGATTCCCAGGGAAAGCAAGAGCTGATCAAATGTAAAACTGTAACTTGAATGCAATGTAAGTCGCTTTGGATAAAAGCGTCTGCTAAATGCATAAATGTAAATGTAAATATGGAGCTAAAACAACAACAACAACAACACTACCTCAATACCATAACACACATAAGAGGCCCAAACTAAGCAAAAACATGCAATAAAATATTTGCAATTTGGTGCAGATGCTAATATTTATGTGGACAAAACTAAGATGAAATTCTGACAGCATGTAATGTAAATTAATGAGATCTTTTTAACAGTATCTGACTACTTCAGACTACAGTAATAGGCTACCTCCATAAAATGCATATAAATATCACAGGGCTCAACATTGACGCTTGTCCAGGACAAGTGGATTTTGTGAAGGGGCAAGTGAAAGAGAATTTTACTTGCCTGACTGGACAAGTAACCTGATTAAAAAACGTCAATAACAAACAATAACTAGGGCAGCACTGAAACTCTGGAGATCAATGATTCAGTGAGCCATTCAAAAAGATTCAGAAAGTCACTTGCTTCATTTATTGAATGAATCAGCTGTTTGAACGAATCGGTTGAATCAATGATTCACTCATTAAGACAGTGACTTGCCGCCACCTGCTGGCCCTACTGGTGGTTTGGTTTCATGTTTAAAAGTATCATTGCATTTTTCCATCATTTCATATTTGTATGTTAAAAAAAAGTTATTATTAACATTATGCATTTGCAATTTTACTGTGTAAATGCATTAATGGAACCTCTTATCTTCATTAAACAGTCGGAGTAAATACATCTAAATGGCATTTTCGATGCCGCTTGCATTTCCTCTGCAGTGGAAAGATGGGAGTTTGTTGATGCTGTAACAACTCTACAGTGTCTTATTATTCTAACTGAACGTATTGATAAAATTTAAGAATTTGACAAATGATGACATGAACATTTAATAAGTCTAGGAAAATATTGCCCTTTAGTTAAAAAGTGTCCTAGAAAATCAATTTAGGGCAAATATCACAAATGTGCTGATCAAAGTATTGCTTCAGAATAAATTACATTTATGGCAAAAAAACCAAACAAAAAACCCGGTAGCAGCTTTTTTTTTACATGGTGTTTGGACATAAATGTGTGTTGGCAGTGTGTGAACACAACCACTCTACAATGATAAAAATCCACCCACTCCTTATTTTTTAATCCCCATTAAACCAAATCAGTCTCATTAGGCAAGCGGTTTTGATTCTCAAAGCAATATGATGTCACATTGTTTAGGCCCCGCCCACGGCTGTTGACTGACAGTCATTGCCATAGTTTCCACCATCAGCGATTGTACATAGCATTAAATAATGGGTAGTTGACACATTGCATGTCCATGAGTTTCCCTCCCTCACTATAACATAATAAATGTCACATTAATATTTTTCATGTAGTCTGTTAATTAATATGAGGTCATAAAAGCTGCACTCATAATAAATAGCTACTGAAATGCTGTTAAAATCGTTCTAGGTGGATTTTTGCATGTCACACCTCAGGACACGTCCATTTGAGCTTGAACTTGAAAGTGCAAATCAAAATCCTGTAGGAAACAATGCAATGACACTGGCAGCTCTGTGTAATGTGATATGTGTGCAGGTACATCATGCTGCACTGTGTGTGTGTGTGTGTGTGTGTGTGTGTGTGTTAACCTGAGCACTGTAGTTGAGACAGAATCTGAGCGCCCTCAAAACCGATGGCTGACCATCTTCAGATTGGGCTTCACACAGCGGATAAAACTTGAACCCTGAAACACAGCACAATCATGACCTGCTGTAATTCACAAAAACAAGGCATCTGTTTGAGCTAATATTTGTGGCAACATTTAACATTTAGCTAAAACTGGAAACAACAACAAAAATCAAAGTTGGGCTTGATGACTCACAGTACTGTGCAGCTTTTCCAGAAGAATATTCAGTTGTGTCTGTAAGAGAAAAATATGAAAAACTAAACCACACCTTCTTAACACACACACACACATATACACACACACACACACATATATATACACACTGTATATACATGTTTATAAAAAAAAAAAAAAAATTTAATTATAAAAAATTAAAGGCACTGAAAAGATACATAAAAGATATATACATAAATTCTATATATTGAATCTGCTAAATAATGTTCTTAGTCTTTCCTTCCTGTGACAGAACGGCCCATAGAGAATAGTTTATGGTGCATTAAATGCCAGATACAGTTTATTGTGTTATCAAAATAAAATACGCACACTTCCATTTACATCATATTACAATATAAACACCATAAAGCACTGACTGTCCATTCAACATTGTCATAATTCATCAGTAGTAGATCATAAGCAATTGATTTCTGTCAGGACCACTATCGTCAAAGATGACTGACAATTAGCATACAGTTTGGATTGGCGGTATGGTTCTGTTCTGGGCAAGAACTCCCTGCGCATCCATGCAGCCTAGCATAGATAAGAGCAGGGAGAGCCGCAATAACCCCCAGGGTAAACAGAACAGAATCAACATAAATATATTACAGATATCATTTTAGTTCAATATTTTAATGTAACATTTTAGAATTAGTCTGATTCAAGGATAGTCAGAAGGCTGAGAGTCAGCTGATGCAAGCTTGACTAACGTGACCTGCCAGAACTAACGCTGATGCTAGATTTTTGCAAACTGCCCTGAAATCGCAAGCCTGTAGAATGCGCATGACTTTGAATGTGCAGTGCTCACATTCATTAAATTAATAGAAGTTTAATAATCCCAGTAGGCCGTATCGCAATTCCTGTTTTTCCATCCCCAAGACTTCTTCAATGGGAATGAAGACCTTTTTATACCATTTAAGTTTCAAGACTTGTTAATAAACTGCAGGAACACTGAACATGTCTGTTCAAGAGACTGACCTTGAATTTGTTGCCTACACTGATGAAGCTCAGTTTGCCGGCCTTCTGCTTGGTGTCTTTGGAGTGGTTGGAGTTCTCGAAGAGCTCTCCGATGAATTTATCCTTCGACTCGCTCACCAGACTCGCCAGGGACATGTGAAGAGCGTCGTTATTCTTCTCCACAAACCGAGTCTGAAAGAGAGGGAAAACGGTTCACATCACACAGAACAAATCTTTAAATTCCTTCTCTAGAAAGCAGATGAATTTAAGGTTTCAGGTCAAATGAGGCAGTTACAGCAATAACAATATTTATAAATATTTATAAATTATTACACGAGGTTGTGCATTACAGTGATGTGCATAAAACTTCCCCAATCATGGTAAAATCTCAGTATCACACATTTAAGTTATACAGTTTATCTGTCAACTGTAATACAGCGTATTAATATTGAATGTGTTCCTTATTTATACCTGCTAAATATGCTTTTTTTTAACAGACTCAGTTCACTCCACAGGCTGTTAAATTGACTCACTGGTCAGGCTGATAGTTTGAGATTATTGTCCCGGCTGTTTAACAGAGCTGTTAACGCCCCCTTGTGTCAGATCCAAAACCTATCAACGGCCCTGTCAATGGACACTACACAATTTATTTTGAATTATTGTTTTCAATCAACTGTTTCATTATGGAATTTATTTTAATACAATTTTCTTTTTTTTTATTTCAATACTTTTTATCATGTCAGTTTAGTTTTATTTATTATCTTCAGCAATGGATTTGTTGGTTACAATGTAGTTTTTCTGTTTCATGTACCCATTTTTATTTCAATTGTTATTCATTTTAATTTCAGTTTTAGTATTCAAAGATCAATAAAACACTTCAACAGAGACTATTAACTGCATCTGGATTGGAATAAATACCACTAAAGGAGTGATTTTTTGAGAAAAGTATTGACATAGGCTTAGTGTGTCTGCTACTATTTTATTCTTGAGCACTGTCAGTAAAAACCCTAAAAAAAAAAACAAGATTTGCACTGATTGTAATAGCCACCAATATTATTCCTAGTAAAAATAAAAATAAAAAACCTCCGGTATCAACTTCAGATAACAGAATCAAAGTGACTGAATTCTGACAAACTGCTTTTTTTCTCCACGAAGTTCTGTTTGCAGCCAAAAAGACTGATCGAATATTTTGGTGATCAAGCAGGGCCGGTCAACCCATTAGACAACACAGACGACCTCCTAAGATCTCTTGGAGGTGGTCTATTTACCAAGCCAATTTAACTGAGAAATGAGTAAAAATTGAGGGAAAACTGATAAATCCTTGCCTGGCGAGAGAGATTCGTGTATGTTGACTAAAGCAGAAGTACTGATGCCCAATTTGTGAATGAGTGATACTTTTAGGGTAATTGTAGGTCTTTCTGATGAAATTATTAATCAAACAAGTTAGACATAATGAGCTAATATATAAATACTGAAGATCTGAAAATGTGTCTTGTTTTCTCCCTAAATGGAAAGACCAATGTGTGTGTGTACCGTTTCATAGCAGACTGCTCCAGCAAAGTGTCTTACGATGAAGCCCTCATCGTCTCTGACGTTCCTGTGCACTGTCAGCTTGGACTTCCTGGGAACCTGTGGGATGGCAGATGTGAAGAATCAAGCCACTAAACAAGAGCGAGCCGCTGAAATGAGATGTAAAGTAAAGCTGAAACGTGACTCACGGTCAGGCGGAAATGGTCCTTGTGTTTGCTGTGGACGGTTTCAGTGAAGTGCTGGTCGCTGGGTTGAGGTAGTCGGTTCTCTTCGTCCAAGATATCCAAGATGCCAACTAACTTCGCCTCCACCAAGTCTGAACAGGAGAAGATGCAAAGGCAGATTCATACAATCATCTAGCACATTTAGGCTGCCAGAAGTTTCTGCATTCTGGTTTATTGGTGTGTATAAAAAAGGCATACCGCATACGGCATACGCCCAATGAAATTAGTGTAGTGTAGAGTCACATTAAAAGAGACACAGACCTATACAGTCCTGATTATCAACGTAATGGACCTCATTGACTCCAAGACCTTCTCTCTGATACAATTCCTGCTCCTGTTAACCATACAAAAGACAACAGACATTAAATCAGTCTGGTTTATGCCTTACAATGTCCAATTTTGACTCAACTCAGCCTAATAAAGTCACTTAGCAATTTTAAGCAGTGCAGCACCAAAACAACTCTCTGTTTTAGACGATTCTATAAAACTTGTCCTTGCAAAAATGGCTTATTTATAGCAAAACACTTTGTTTTTACACTATTGTGTAAAAAATGACAATGAATGATTTAGTTTTTGCATTGATTAAGATTATACTGTTATTAAATGGCCTCTCAGAATTTATATCTCGCAATTCTGACTTTATAACCAGCAACGGCAAGAAAAAAGTTAGAATTGTGAGATAAAAAGTTGTAATTACCTCATTTATTTTTTATTCAGTGGCAGAAACAGGCTTCCATATTTATTTAGTAAAGTATCCTCTAATTCTGACTTTTTAGTAACTCACAATTGTTATTAAAAATCAGAATTGTAAGATAAAAAGTCGAAATTACCTTTTTTATTATTCAGTGGCAGATGTGTGTTGAATTTGTTTCTGTAATATCTTTATTTCAAGGTGTTTTTTGTGTTTAATTTGATTAACAATATAAGTGAACTGTTGATTGCTACTGTATTGTATGTTAATAAATGAGTAGAGTTGAGATGCATTTTGAATGTGCACGTGAATATGCTCAAGAAACATTTCTGATTATTATCAATTAAATAAAAGTGCTGCTTAAAACTTTTGTGGAAACTGTGATACCTTTTTCAAGATTCTTTTTTCAATAGAAAGTTCAAAAGAACAGCATTTATTTGAAATAGAAATCTTTTGAAATATTATAAATGTTTTTACTCTCACTTTTGATCAATGTAATGTGTTCTTGCTGAATAAAAGTCAAAACTGTAGTAATATCATGTTACAGAAAATGTAACAGGACAATAGTAAGATGGCAAAGACATCTGAAAATGGCTGTAAATTCTGACTAGATGAGCTGCAGCGAATGAGCTGATTTACACACACACACACACACACTCACCTCTTTGAGAATGCGCTCATTGAAGAACTGCTGGAGTTTCTCATTACAGTAGTTAATGCAGAACTGCTCAAAACTATTGTGCTCAAAATACTCTGAGGAAAAGGAAGACAAAAATCAGGTTTGGTATAAGCAGGAGTCAGGGTTTGGTTGGCCCCTGCTGACAGATGCCACAGCTATGATTCATTCACATGACATTTACGGCTCAGGGGACTCAAAAAAAAAGTGTGTGGAAAAGTGCATTCATGAGCATAGACGGTCTTGTACCAAAGCCAGCGATGTCCAGCACACCGATGAAGTGAGCAGACGAGTCGAAGGGGAAGCACTGGTTGATCCTGGTGACCACATGATCGAAGAGACGACTGTAGATAGCTTTAGCCAGAGCATCACGAGCACTGCTGGCCTGCTCCACCTTCAGAGGAACCCTACAGAAGACAACAAGCTGAACGGCTATCCACTGGACTCTCAGTTCAGCTGTTCATCAGAAGGTGTGAGCGGCTCTTACTTGATGGCTGTGCCTTTAATGCCCCCTGCAGTGGTGAGCATGACTCTGGAGGTCAGACTGACCCTCAGATCTTCCTCATCCAGACCCAACAGCTCCGCACAGAACTCTAACGACTGACCGCACGTCTTCTTCAAGACACAGCCTCCTGAAACACACAGACACATGAACACCAGTCAGTAAATATGAACATTTCCACGTTATTTTTCTTCATTTTCATCAACATGTGGTATATGATTAAGCTAATGTGAACTTATTGTGAGGGAAATATTATGCAATATACGCTCAGCGCTGAGTAATGGCTTTACTATTTTTTTTAAGCCTATATGTAAATGCATACGTTTATTGCTTTCTAAAACCATTCTCAACCTACCACACAAATGTAATTTTCTATCATGATAGTGACTTCTCATTGACTTGCACTGTTTTTATATTTACATAGTAATGTTACATAGGTTCAATAAATCAAACCCTTATAAGAAATATTTTTGTATTATAAAAAATAGGCAATGTATTATTTAGTCCCTTTATTAAACCGCTGTTGTGTGAACAGTTGAGATGTCTGCTTAAAGTAGGAAATTTCAGGTTTTACTATCGCTGTGGAAACATTTGGTAACACCAGTGTTATTTTATAATAATTTATGTCATTTACTATAGTACATCAATATTGTCAATAATTGTCAATAAGCATATTCATTTCATATTTTCAGCTTTCTTTTTTAGTTTTTGTAATGTCGTTATGTGTTTTTGTCATTTTTATTAGTTTTTTTTTTATTAATATTTAGCTTTAGTTTTAGAATTTTAGTACTTCGACTTAAATGTAAATTAGAAATGTTGTCTTGGCAACTAACTAAAATAAGTTAAAAAATGTTAAGATCAAGTTTTTCACCTTTCATATTTTATTTATTTTGATTTCAATTAACAAAAATTATATGTATTAGTTTTAGATACCACTAATCCACATCTGGCTTGTGCTTTTATGTAAAATATAATGTACTTTTAAAAAAAAATATATACTCACATAAGCATATTTTGTCTAACTGGTAACTAACCAATTTTTCTCCAAACTAAACGGTTGAATATAAATGTATAAATCCTCCAAGTTTATAGATACAGTTATAGGCTGGATTATTTTCACTGTCATCATCTTTAAATGAATAATTCCACAAGTTGTTGGCAAGAGGATTTTAATTGTTAGCACTAAAACAGTGAAGCTCTCCGTTTACCTGAGGTGCTTCCAGCCTCCTCGAAATCAATGTTTCCAAGGTGCAAAACCCCAGCCACCACCCTGAACATGTTGAGCTTCTCCGTGTCATCCAGACCGATCTTCTTCATGGCCACACACATTCTGTTAAAGTCAGCATGATCGTCCAGCAGAGGGTCTTTCAGAGGACCTGCCTTCAGATGCTGAGGAGCAACGGCCAAGTTAGACTCAGAAGAGAAACGTGAGTTTATCCAGGAGCCTGACTGCTAATAAAACTCAGCACAGCAACTGCAATCAATTTATTTCCATGTTTTGTTACTCAGTACTACATAACCAAATGCATACGTGCAGCACAACACAATCTTGATGTGTGCTTATAGAACATTTCATTTCCAAACTACAAGCATTAGTAGGGATCTGCTCCTGAAGATTTCAGAGCATAACTGAACTCCAATTCAGACACAGGAAAATGTTTGTGTAAGAATATTGCATGGCTGCATCTTTGGCGAGAAATTAGTAGAGATGAAACAGTCAGGGTTGTGTTTCCCAAAGGCATCAGAAGCTTAAGTTGATCATAGCTCCATTGGTGGCACAGGCTTACGATGCTTTTGGGAAACGCAGCCCTGACCCGTTCATGAGCAGGTCATTTTGACCATGTAGTGTATCAAGCAGCTTCATCAGTTTGATGGTGGGGATCACACTCATTCAAAAGAATCCACAACGCTACAACATGAAACTCATGACTGTCATAGACACCACGTCAGTGACCTCAGGTTGTAAACTCAGATGTAACGGAGTAAAGTTGTCACTCATATGCTGCTATGCTGTTGTTCAGTTTCTCTAGTATAACTGCAGACAACCTAAATTACATTAGAGTTTCCTGCATTCTTACGCATTCTTTGCATCTTGCTTTGAGGCCTTGTAGCTGCATGCCGTCACTGTTGTTCTGCGAAAATTCACAGGCAACATCCAACAGGAATTTGCACAATCAGTGAGCGCACTTTTAGTCTCCCGGTTGAAATGTACAGGAATGCTGTGCTTTTTGAAATTTCTTTGAGAGTCTCTGACCACATATAGAAGCTCTCTGATTTCTGAGCTGGTCGGTTTGTTGTCAGCTCAAACATGCAGCTTTCTATTGACTTTGGAGTGATGAGCATCAAATAACAAAGGGTCTCTGACCGGTTTGTTAAGCCACAGGGGCTGAGGAACTGTGTTCATATCATTGTGATAGAAAATGTAGTTGAATGAAAATGTAATAGTTTTCATTTTATTATGATTTTTTTGAAGACTCTAGTCCAATCATATATACAAACCTTGCCATTAGCCTCTATGTTCATACTTATATTTTTATTAAATTTACTGAAAGATATAAAATGAGGTAAGATTTCAGGTCATAGTAGTTCATCTGAGAAAAAAAGGAAAATGGTCTTTGATGCCTGATACTCCACCCTCTTATATTGTAAAGTGCACTTGTTGTCCTCAACATTTTCCCATGTGAATTTTATTTAGTCAATCCACTGACGACAATGATGATCTTGACCCTGGTGTCGTCCACTTATCTCAACATCAAGACACTGCAGAATCCAGATATAACCATATAAAGTTCTTAAATTATCCAAGTGCAGCAGTGATATGTTGGAAGGATTTCTCACGGTTCATTTCTCATCATAAACTGCGTGTGAATTGGGAGTTGTCTCTTTTAGGTGACAGCCACAGATAAACTCTGTTACTACTATCATGACTTTCACAAAATTCCCAACTTCTCATGACAATCACGAGTCTGATGTAACCGTGTGGATATTTTAGATGGCAGAGACTTTGCATCCCCCAGATGCTTGATAAAACTGAGCCAAAACTATTGTCAATAAATTGATAAGTTGCTGGCATTTTGTTCAAAAACACTTGAAAGGAAGCTGAAGGTATTTTGGTACACAAATGCAGCAGCTAAAGAGAAACTGAGAGGAGCAGATAATGCTAATGGACACAAGAACTGCCAGTATAGCAAGAGTGTCACAGTACACCATTAATATCTTTTACCTCAATGTGGTGGATTTTAAAAGTGCACTAGCAGCCTGCTGTAATACTACTATTTGTGACAAAAACAGCAATATTAAGAGAACAACATCCCATTACCTTAGGAAAAGTCAAAACAAGCAAGCCAAAACAGAGGAGGGCAATGACAGTTTCGCTCCCAAGAAATGAAAGTTACCCATTTTTTACAAGATATGGGTCAAATATATTTCATATGCTTTTTTCAAGTGTTACATGGAAATGGCAAGAAAATGTTACAATATTAGATATAACTTTCCACAGACAGAGTTCATATGTAACCAGCTTTACCCAGATTTTTGCTTTCTTTTTAAGGAAAGGACAAATTGAAATGAACTAGTATTGAAACCAGAATATTCCTTTAGATTTGTTAACTATAAGAGATTGATTATTAAATTAAATTAAACCACTTTCCATGCAATACACAAGTAATGATGTAAGTATAACAAACCATGAAACACACTGGACCCAGGTCATGTATTTATATGACAAAAGGAGAGAAGAAAAGCAAAGCCCCTCTGACTGCACAACACACATATTCACCTTCTCATCCTTTGATGTATCAGACACACACAAACAGACAATGATGTTACAAATGATTAGTGCAGCGATTAGATTAGTATGAACATAATCATGCTTGAATTACACACAATATACGGTCATTAACAAAAGGCCTAGTATCTGAGAATTAAAATCAAGCCGTGGACCAGCAACCAAACACAAGTGTAGACGCTTGCAAAGGACAAGATGAATCACTCATGCTGAATCAATGCTTCCATAAATCCAGAACCACGTCCACCAGTGACCCTCAACTGACCCTTCAACCACCACACCAATCACCTACTGTCCCATAATCCAAAACACACACACGTGTGTGTGTGTGTGTGTATCAAAACGTGCACAATTGTTTAGAAAAAAAGCTAAAATTATTTTCCATTTAAGTTTTACTGAAGGCAAGACATCTCAGGTGAACAGTGTACAGTAAAATAAAGTAACAGATATCACCATACTTCCCCAGCTGACTAACATTAAGAATCGCAATTACAAGTTTTCTGAAATTATGTTTAAATGCAAATGAGACATTTTGTAATTAAATGTGCGCAAATTTGCATACAGTTCTTGTCTCATTTTGTTGACATATTTTTACAGGGGATTTTGGATCTCTCTTTTTATCACTCCATTAATCAGAAAATACTTTCAACATCCAGAAAAAATAAAAATAATCACCATATTTTTAGAAGAAAAAAAATAAAAATAAATATATATTGTATAAAATCAGGCGAATGATATATGTACAAATCCCTCAGTAAAAATATTCAGAAAGTAAACAGGAATAAAACTAATGAAACTGGATTTGTGCAGGAGAAAAAACGGCCTTTAAAGTTATGCATTGTACAGGCACAAATAGATAAACTGCAGTAAAATAAACATCAAAGTCTGTTTTGAGTGTTTTCTTTCCAGTAGTCTGAAACAACAGTTTATAAAAATCCAAATAGCCCAAAATCTCAAAATTGACCAATGCATGATAAAACAACACTTTAGGGACCAATTCTCACTATTAACTAGTTGCTTATTAGCCTGCATATTACTAGCATGTTGGCTGTTTATTAGTACTTATAAAACACATATTCTGCATGACCATATTCTTACACCATATTCTTATTAATAAGCAGAAAAGTAGGCGTTTATAAAGGAAAAAGTCTTAGTTGATGGTTTGTTAATAGCGAGAATTGGACCTTAAAATAAAGTGTGAGCAACAATGTTTTTGCCTGTTGTCTTGCCTGATGTCCGTAATCAATTCTTCCCCATCCAAACTATCAAAAACAAATTGGTGGCAGTCTCTCAGATTATAAAGAGAATGAATTGAAAATAAATACATTACCTCTGGACTCCTGCGGTTTTGAGGTATCAGCTTGTCTGAATCCTTGGTAGAAAAGTACCTTGTGCATCCTCGACTTAGATACTGGATTAAACAGAAAATATAAACAAGAAATGTTCAGAAAAATGTCTTTTGAAAAAACACCTGGCAGACAGTCAAGAATTACTTTATTCATTTTTCAGCACTTTGCACGATCACACTCATAAATGTGTCAACCTGAATTGAAACATGTCAAAATACCTGACATGGTGCTTGATAATGTCTTTATTGAGACTGTGAAACCACTCACTGGCTATTCTACAGAAGTGAACGTGTAGTGTAAGTGTATGTGACAGACTGATGTGGGGTCTGTGAGATGCAGAGTTCACAAACCTTGAAGCAGTCTGGAGAGCTGAGGTGGAACTTCTCCTTGATGTCTTCAGGAGCTCCAGCACACAGCCTGTAGAAGATGTGATAGTTCCTCTCCTCCTGGCCCTGGGTGCAGATACGGGACTTCTCCAGCAGGTAATGGGACACGAAACCACCTACTACTGCATTCTGGAAAACAAATCAGCACTGCGTTCAAATAAACGTGTAACTAGTTAATAATGTACAAATTCACACATCAGCACCACTACTCATCACATTAATTACAACAACATCAATAACTATAGAGTTGCACTCTGTGTATAACATATCTACAAACTCAGGGTAACACTTTAGTTGAGGGACCAATTCTCACTATTAAAGAGCATCTATCATGCCCCTTTTTACAAGATGTAATATGTATGTAATAATAATAATAATCCCCCGGTTTCACAGACAAGGCTTAAACCTAGTCCAAGACTAAAATGTAAGTCTGAGCGGTTTCAACCGAAAGAAACTTGCACTGATTGACCTTAAAATATATCAGTGCCTTTGTTTTGTCTCAAGCACAGTAGTAATGTTTTTTCTAAGGCACGTTTATAAAAATTACTTAAATGTCTTAATTGAACTATGGCCTAATCCTGGTTTAGTCTAAGCCCCATCTGTGAAACCAGGCCAATATGTAATAATAATAAGTCTCAGGAGTCCCCAGAATGTGTCTGTTAAGTTTCAGCTCAAAATACCCCACAGATAATTTATTTTATCATTTTGAAAATGCCTATTTTGAGTGGAAGTGGAAACAGGCTGTTTTAGTGCATGTCTCTTTAAATGCAAATGAGCTGCTGCTCCCTGCCCCCTTTTCCAGAATAGGGCTGCCTTTACAGTTCCTCCCTCAGGTACTCTGCTAAAAAACATGTGATACAGCATTGTCCGTCAACAGTTGTGAGCGGGGCTTGTAAAATGTGATGTCACCTTTTTCGGATTCTGAGAATGGCTTGTTCTGAGGCAATTGCTTATGATTTATGAGGATTAAAAAAAGGAGTGGGTGGATTTTTATCATTATAGGGTGGTTGTGTACACATACTGCCAACACACATTTATCTTCAAACAACATGTAAAAGTGAATTTTGCATAATAGGTGCCCTTTAATTAGTTGCTTATTAGCATGCATATCACTAGCATATTGGCAATTTATTAGTACTTATATGGCACACATTAATGTCTTATTCTGCATGATCATATTTACATTTACATTTATGCATTTAGCAGACGCTTTTATCCAAAGCGGCTTACAGTGCATTCAGGCTATACATGTTTTATCACTATGTGTGTTCCCTGGGAATCGAACCCACAACCTTTTGCGCTGCTAACGCAATGCTCTACCACTGAGCCACAGGAACACTATATTTCAGATCCTTTAATCCTACTTAATAAACTAGCTTGCTAACTATTAATAAGCAGTAATTAGGCAAAAGTTGTAGTTAATAGTAAGTTAATAGTGAGATTTCATCCCAAAATTAAAGTGTGACCAAACTCAGAGTTATTTGTGGATGTTTTTGAACTTAAGTAATTTTGGGTGTGTATTGTGTACAACTGTTTGTTGTGTATCTCTCTTTTTCCGCTCTGTCTTTACTCTCTAGCTGTATTGATTACAGGTGGAGAGGCTAATGAGGGATGACGTGATTGATCCTGGGAGTGGTTGTTGCTGTATTTATGTCTCCTGAAGCCTGGACTCATGGGATCCCTGCTTTCATGGTGTCCTTGACGTAGAACTGGCATAATGTTAACTATAGTGCTGTGCACATGGTGATCGGTACACTAGACAATTGTTGTAGATACTATGTTTAAGGCCGATTCATTTGTGATCTTGGTTGGTGTTTTGTTTATTTTGGCTCCTATTTTCCCAACCGTTGTTGTAGTTGGAGCATGATAGAGAGGTGGGTGCCCTTTTATTTATATATGTGTGTGTTTTCTCTTGTGTTTGATAGTTAGGGAGGGAAAATTTTAGTAATTTTATTTATTGCGGGGACTCCAGGGGTCTTTTTGTCATGGGTGTTTTTGTAATACTCATTGATAAGCTAAAATTGTACATTGTTATTTAAAAAGCTTCACAGTTTTGTGTTTGTAGTGAGGCTTTTGTACAAAACACACCTTTTCATTAAAGTGAATCTCCACAAACTTCCCAAAGCGACTGCTGTTGTTGTTTCGGACGGTTTTGGCATTTCCAAACGCCTCGAGTAGTGGGTTTGCTAGAAACAAAGAGAAAATAGTTGTTTCTTTGCCTTATTTTCTATAACTTGCATTAGTTACAGTATAGTGGAGTACAAATTTATATTAGTATAGTAAAGTCCTTCAAACGTACCTTCAACTATTCTTTCATCAATGTCTTGACCTGTACCATAAGATGTAGTTAAGTACCTGTGAGAGGAAAGCGTAACCGAACAAAACAAGTAAAGAATAAAGGATTACGCAGACGTGCTTAGCCTTATATTATTAACTTTTTATTAATGATGCAGTATATAATACTGAGACCTTTCTATACCTGAGAACAAACTTGGTGTTTTCGGTTTTTCCGGCTCCTGACTCTCCCGACACAATGATGGACTGACTCATCTTCAACACCTTCATGTCACGATAAGTTTTATCCGCTAAATATAACAAATAAAAACTTAAAAAAATACAAATATATACATGGAATATTAACATTTATACAAGCTAATAGTATATATTTTTGTACATGACTGAGATGCCTTAATTTCACTGCCTCTGCATTAAATTTAGCATATATGTAGGCCCACCCACACATAAACGGCCCATGGCTTTTCTTGCAGCCTTGCTTACCAATTGCATAGACGTGAGGAGGCAGAGTGCCCAGCGATCGGCCCTGGTACTGTTTAATGGTCTCTGGAGAATACAGCTTGGGAATCTCAAAATATGGATTCACAGCAATCAGGATGTTGGCAACAAACGTCTGCAACACAAAGCAACATGAGCAGCAGGAAAGCACCCAATGAATGCATTTTTATTTTTTGTCAGACAACCATTTTGAGTTTTTTTTTTTTAAAGAAATAAAAAATGGCAAGTCCTTTATTTTTTTGCTTATTTTCAATGAGGCTTTTTTTCTTCATTATGATAACAGGACTGTTCTATCATCTTATAATTTTTTACTTTAAAAATCTTTAAAAGTGAATTTTAATGTAGAAATTAAACATTTCAATCTTTGCATCACATTGTATTCAAAAAGAAATAATTATCCTAAAAACACTTTTGAACGGTAGTGTATTTTTAATAAATTAATATAACGCAAAAAATAAATAAATTAAAAATAGCATTTATTGGCCTATTTATGTAAATATACACTTTTTTTTACTCATTTAGTAAATTTACTATAAAGCAGCATGTCTTCAGAAAGCTGAAGCGGTCTTCTGGTGACACTAAAGGCCTGGGTATATTTGAGCCTAGGTTTTTAGTTTTTTTTTGCATGCTGCTTCGTTTTACACACTTTTAAAGTATACTCTATTCACCACGCGTCCAGATGATGTATGTGCAATACATAGTGATTGAGTATTTGAGCGTTGAATCACTTGCACATGCACTGTTGTTCACGTACAAATCCACGTAAAGAGAAAAATCGGGCAGCACACGGACATCAGCGGGCTGTGCGGATTATGAAAATGACTTGACGCGCAAACAAGAAAATTATACTGTGGGCTCAAGTACGGTGGCCAAAAGAGCTCAACGCGCTGCAACATAAGAAAACACATGCAAATAAAAAAAACACCAGCAAATTAAGAAAAAATCTTCTTCAGTTTGACAGCACATGTGCAGCGAGTATTTGCAGCACGTTTCTGTATATGGTTATGTTGCGAGTATTTGCAGAACGTTTCTGTATTTGTTTGTGTTGGGAGTATTTGCAGAACGTTTCTGTATTTGGTTGTGTTGGGAGTATTTGCAGAGCGTTTCTGTATTTGGTTGTGTTGGGAGTATTTGCAGAACGTTTCTGTATTTGGTTGTGTTGGGAGTATTTGCAGAACGTTTCTGTATTTGGTTGTGTTGCGAGTATTTGCAGAACATTTCTGTATTTGGTTGTGTTGCGAGTATTTGCAGCACGTTTCTGTATTTGGTTTTGTTGGGAGTATTTGCAGCACGTTTCTGTATATGGTTATGTTGGGAGTATTTGCAGCACGTTTCTGTATTTGGTTGTGTTGGGAGTATTTGCAGAGCGTTTCTGTATTTGTTTGTGTTGGGAGTATTTGCAGCACGTTTCTGTATTTGTTTGTGTTGGGAGTATTTGCAGCACGTTTCTGTATTTGTTTGTGTTGGGAGTATTTGCAGAACATTTCTGTATTTGTTTGTGTTGGGAGTATTTGCAGAACATTTCTGTATTTGTTTGTGTTGGGAGTATTTGCAGAACATTTCTGTATTTGGTTGTGTTGTGAGTATTTGCAGAACATTTCTGTATTTGGTTGTGTTGGGAGTATTTGCAGAACATTTCTGTATTTGGTTATGTTGCGAGTATTTGTAGCGCATTTCTGTATTTGGTTGTGTTGCAAGTATTTGCAGCGCGTTTCTGTATTTGTTTTTTGTGAGTATTTGCAGCACATTTCTGTATATGGTTATGTTGCGAGTATTTGCAGAACGTTTCTGTATTTATTTGTGTTGGGAGTATTTGCAGAACGTTTCTGTATTTGGTTGTGTTGCGAGTATTTGCAGCGCGTTTCTGTATTTGTTTTTTGTGAGTATTTGCAGCACGTTTCTGTATATGGTTATGTTGCGAGTATTTGCAGAACATTTCTGTATTTGTTTGTGTTGGGAGTATTTGCAGAACGTTTCTGTATTTGGTTGTGTTGGGAGTATTTGCAGAACGTTTCTGTATTTGGTTGTGTTGCGAGTATTTGCAACAAATTTATGTATTTGGTTGTGTTGCGAGTATTTGCAGAACGTTTCTGTATTTGTTTGTGTTGGGAGTATTTGCAGCACGTTTCTGTATTTGTTTGTGTTGGGAGTATTTGCAGCACGTTTCTGTATTTGTTTGTGTTGGGAGTATTTGCAGAACATTTCTGTATTTGTTTGTGTTGGGAGTATTTGCAGCACGTTTCTGTATTTGTTTGTGTTGGGAGTATTTGCAGCACGTTTCTGTATTTGTTTGTGTTGGGAGTATTTGCAGAACATTTCTGTATTTGTTTGTGTTGGGAGTATTTGCAGAACATTTCTGTATTTGTTTGTGTTGGGAGTATTTGCAGAACATTTCTGTATTTGGTTGTGTTGTGAGTATTTGCAGAACATTTCTGTATTTGGTTGTGTTGGGAGTATTTGCAGAACATTTCTGTATTTGGTTATGTTGCGAGTATTTGTAGCGCATTTCTGTATTTGGTTGTGTTGCAAGTATTTGCAGCGCGTTTCTGTATTTGTTTTTTGTGAGTATTTGCAGCACATTTCTGTATATGGTTATGTTGCGAGTATTTGCAGAACGTTTCTGTATTTATTTGTGTTGGGAGTATTTGCAGAACGTTTCTGTATTTGGTTGTGTTGCGAGTATTTGCAGCGCGTTTCTGTATTTGTTTTTTTGTGAGTATTTGCAGCACGTTTCTGTATATGGTTATGTTGCGAGTATTTGCAGAACATTTCTGTATTTGTTTGTGTTGGGAGTATTTGCAGCACGTTTCTGTATATGGTTATGTTGCGAGTATTTGCAGAACATTTCTGTATTTGTTTGTGTTGGGAGTATTTGCAGAACATTTCTGTATTTGGTTGTGTTGCGAGTATTTGCAGAATGTTTCTGTATTTGTTTTTTTTGTGAGTATTTGCAGCGCGCTTCTGTATTTGGTTGTGTTGCGAGTATTTGCAGAACGTTTCTGTATTTGTTTTTTTGTGAGTATTTGCAGCACGTTTCTGTATTTGGTTATGTTGGGAGTATTTGCAGCACGTTTCTGTATTTGTTTTTTGTGAGTATTTGCAGCACGTTTCTGTATTTGGTTATGTTGGAAGTATTTGCAGCACGTTTCTGTATTTGTTTTTTTGTGAGTATTTGCAGAACGTTTCTGTATTTGGTTATGTTGGGAGTATTTGCAGCAAGTTTCTGTATTTGTTTTTTTGTGAGTATTTGCAGCACATTTCTGTATATGGTTATGTTGCGAGTATTTGCAGAACGTTTCTGTATTTGGTTGTGTTGCGAGTATTTGCAGCGCGTTTCTGTATTTGTTTTTTTGTGAGTATTTGCAGCACGTTTCTGTATTTGTTTTTTTTGTGAGTATTTGCAGCACGTTTCTGTATATGGTTATGTTGGGAGTATTTGCAGCACGTTTCTGTATTTGTTTTTTTGTGAGTATTTGCAGCACGTTTCTGTATATGGTTATGTTGGGAGTATTTGCAGCACGTTTCTGTATTTGGTTGTGTTAGGAGTATTTGCAGAACGTTTCTGTATTTGTTTTTTTGTGGAGTGCACCTGCAGCACATTTCTGTATATGGTTGTTTGGGAGTATTTGCAGAACGTTTTTGTTTTGTTTTTTGAGTATAGCACGTATTCTTTAATGGTTGTAAGAATATTTAAGTGCTGTCAAGTTATTGTTATAAGTATTTGCAGCACGTCTTAGACTGTATTTGTTTTCTTTTGAGTATTCATTGACGTTTCTGTATATGGTTACTGTTGGGAGTACATTTGCAGCACGTTTCTGTATATGGTTATGTTGCGGTATTTCACGAACGTTTCTGTATTTGGTTGTTTGTCCACTTCGTATTTCGTCTTTTATACTTTTCTTTGTCTTTTTGTTGGTTGTTCGTTTCAGCTGTTTCAGTAATGTATTTTGCGAAATTTTAATGAATCACTTTCTGTATTGGTTATGTGGCATTTGACAGTTTTTTGCAAAATTATCTGTTAATTTGGTTGGTTGCGAGTATTTGCAGCACGTTTCTGTATTTGTTTTTTTGTGAGTATTTGCAGCACGTTTCTGTATATGGTTATGTTGCGAGTATTTGCAGCACGTTTCTGTATTTGGTTGTGTTGCGAGTATTTGCAGCGCGTTTCTGTATTTGTTTTTTTGGAGTATTTGCAGCACATTTCTGTATTTGGTTGTGTTGCGAGTATTTGCAGCATGTTTCTGTATTTGGTTGTGTTGTGAGTATTTGTAGCGTGTTTCTGTATTTGTTTTTTTGTGAGTATTTGCAAAACGTTTCTGTATTTGGTTATGTTGGGAGTATTTGCAGCACGTTTCTGTATTTGTTTTTTTGTGAGTATTTGCAGCACATTTCTGTATATGGTTATGTTGCGAGTATTTGCAGAACGTTTCTGTATTTGGTTGTGTTGCGAGTATTTGCAGCGCGTTTCTGTATTTGTTTTTTTGTGAGTATTTGCAGCACGTTTCTGTATATGGTTATGTTGCGAGTATTTGCAGCACGTTTCTGTATTTGGTTGTGTTGCGAGTATTTGCAGCATGTTTCTGTATTTGGTTGTGTTGCGAGTATTTGCAGCGCGTTTCTGTATTTGTTTTTTTGTGAGTATTTGCAGCACATTTCTGTATATGGTTATGTTGCGAGTATTTGCAGAACGTTTCTGTATTTGTTTGTGTTGGGAGTATTTGCAGAACGTTTCTGTATTTGGTTGTGTTGCAGAGCGCTGTATTTGGTTATGTTGGGAGTATTTGCAGCGCGTTTCTGTATTTGTTTTTTGTGAGTATTTGCAGCACGTTTCTGTATATGGTTATGTTGCGAGTATTTGCAGAACATTTCTGTATTTGTTTGTGTTGGGAGTATTTGCAGCACGTTTCTGTATATGGTTATGTTGCGAGTATTTGCAGAACATTTCTGTATTTGGTTGTGTTGCGAGTATTTGCAGAACGTTTCTGTATTTGTTTTTTTGTGAGTATTTGCAGCACGTTTCTGTATTTGTTTTTTGTGAGTATTTGCAGCACGTTTCTGTATTTGGTTATGTTGGAAGTATTTGCAGCACGTTTCTGTATTTGTTTTTTTGTGAGTATTTGCAGAACGTTTCTGTATTTGGTTATGTTGGGAGTATTTGCAGCACGTTTCTGTATTTGTTTTTTTGTGAGTATTTGCAGCACATTTCTGTATATGGTTATGTTGCGAGTATTTGCAGAACGTTTCTGTATTTGGTTGTGTTGCGAGTATTTGCAGCGCGTTTCTGTATTTGTTTTTTTGTGAGTATTTGCAGCACGTTTCTGTATTTGTTTTTTTTGTGAGTATTTGCAGCACGTTTCTGTATTTGGTTATGTTGGGAGTATTTGCAGCACATTTCTGTATTTGTTTTTTTGTGAGTATTTGCAGCACGTTGATTTCTCGGCCACCGTCAAGACATATGGTTATGTTGCAGAGGACATACAGAATCTTCATGACAACATTTGCAGAACGTCACATTCTGTATTTGGTTGTGTTGCGAGAACATTATTTGCAGCGTGGCTTCATTCGTACATCGTGAGCCTTAACACACACACACACAAACTGAAATCATTATTATTTGTTTTTCCAACACATTGTGAGTATTCAAACACAGTGACACTTACAGTCCTCCACATTTCTGTATATCAGCAGGGGTTATGTTGCGAGTGAAAATTTGCAGCACGTTTCTGTATACAGCATTGAAAGGACAACTTGTGTTGCGTTACAGCTTTACTATTTGTCTTTCCAAACAAAAAAGACTCTTGCATGTTCGAAACTCTGTATTTGTTGAAACATGGTTGTGTCCCTCCACTGAAAGTGCGCTTCAGTATAACAGTGAAAGATGCAGCGCGTACTAATATTTGACAACTGTTCCAAATATTTGTTTTTTTGTGAGTATTTGCAGCACATTTCTGTATAGGCCCCACAAAAAAAAATGGTTATGTTGCGAGTATTTGCAGAATGTTTCTGTATTTGGTTGATTTTAATATGTAAATTGCGAGTATTTGCATGAAATAAAGCGTGTTTCTGACCTCTTAATTTATTTGTATAACTTTTACGATTTTTGTGAGTATTTGCAGCACGTTTCTGTATTTGGTTGTGTTGTCAAGGGGAGTAAAACTGTTTCATGAAAATATCTTCAATGTTTTTTTAAAGATGAACAAAACTCTTAATTGGAACAACATGCAGGTGTAACACCTTTTTTCTATTGAACTGCCCCCTTAATATGTGTAGAGATTTTTCAAAAGCATTTGCTTTCCAGCAAACACATCAAATGCGTTGAGTTCTCTCTTTATGTATTCCACCTCCACCGTATTCAAGACAGTAGTATCTCCACACACACACACACACACACACACACACACACACACACACACACACACACACACACACACCATTTAAGGTGGATAACATGACGGCCCAGTGCTTTCAGATCCCGGGACATACAGCACACAAATCAATCTAGATTCATGCTGCACACAACACTCTGTTTGTAGTTGTCACAGAGAAAATACTCACACACACAAAAACACACACTTATCTTTACTTTGTCAAGGTCCAGAGAGCGCACACATATGGGAACATTATTTAGTAGCGTGGCTTGAAAACAGAAGCATTCAAGTACATCATTCTGTAAAGAGCCTGTGAAGTGCACACACACATGTTTTTGACACACACACACAAACAGGAGATGATGTGAACCTTCATTATGAGATCGCATTAGTCAGTGCTGTTCTTAAGGCAAAAGCATTTTATCCTATTAAACACAACTTTAACTGACATGTTTTTAATTAAGATTTTCACTGGTGTTCTCAAATGCAGTGAGCGAGCACTTTTATTTCCACTGAGGTTAGGTCAGTTGTCCTCCACATGTTTACAGAATTTGACTCCCGTTCATCTTCATTATTTTTAAGCAGTCTTGAAATGAAGACTTGATTGTTCTTACAGGAGCTTGAAAATGAATCTGGAACTTTTAACATTAATAAATGACTGTTCTTTGACAACATGTAGTTTGATACATATTTAAATAAACGTACACAGCATGCAGTAATGATTAAAGCTTTTTGATGAGTTTCATAAACTCCAAGATGTGCATTTCAACACTTCAAGATGGACAAGTTACATGATAACTTTACTCAGAATCCTCATGTCATATAATTTCCAAATCGCTCTATGGATCAGGGAGTTTTTTGAAGGATTCATTAGAAACTCAAGGTTATGTTACCAAGATTCATATTTGTTCATAATGAAACATGTGTTTGTGAGAGTTTTCTTTACACTTTTGTCCCTTATTTTAGATAAAATGTGATTTATCCATGGAGTGGTGATTTACAAAGTTGTGCATGAAAAACTGCTTCAGTTTCTTAACTTTAAAAACACAAAACTAACAGGTCTGTCACACAGAAGCGAATATAAAGATGCACCAAGTATAATTCTGCAAAGTTACAATTGCAAAACTAAGCTCAATCTTATAAACTTTACAAATGAGGTGAAACCAATGGCATTTGTCATACCTTCATAACTCACTGTGCATTTTTTCCACTGTTGAAACAAAACCAGGGGAGAAAACTGCTCCATTAAAACTAAATACAGATTTTTTTAACTGCCTCACTATTTTGAATCTCTTAAACCCTATTGCAGGCTGTTTTATTATCAGAATAATGCTTTTTAGCTTGTAGGCCCCACAAAAAAAAAACAAATATACAGGTCCGCCATGTTACAGCCTAAAAATAATTTAAAAGATGTGCTCTACATGTAAAAAAAAAAATGCATGAAATTTTGATTGATTTTAACTTCTTATGTTTATACAACAAAAATGAGAAATCGCTACAAAAAATGACAAAACTCAAAAATCTGTTCAGCTGGTTGACTTAAAATTTTAAAGCCCAACTTTTTTTTTTTTTTTTACAGTGTAGTTACTGTAATTGTTACTGTAATATTCTTTTTTTCAGTAACTAAGACTAATTACTCAAAAGATTTCATTTATTTGTTACCATCCATAAAACAGCTTAACTTTTACTTTTGATCTCAGCCCCGCTGATTTAAAATCCAACAACAAATAATTCCTAGATTTGATGCGTCAAAATTTTGGTCACACATGCATGGCCTGTCAAGGGGCAGTGGAAATGGAAACGCTTTCAGGTTTCATGAAAAATATCTTCAATTGTTTTTTTCAAGAAAAAAAGATCTGAACACTGTTGTGTAAGTTGTGGCTTTACTCTTACGGGATTACATCCCAACAACCTTCATGAGAGTGAGTAACACCTTTCTATAATAAAAATATTTTTGGGAAAATTGAACAGTTTGCCCCCTTACAAATATGTGCGATAAAATTAGAGATTAGATTGCTCAAAAGCAATACAATTGATGCTTTCCATAGCAAACACATCATTAATGATTAATACAACAGTGAAGGATCCTGCTTCATGTATTCAATCACCTCCAGTGTTTGTAATAACTTCTGTGAGATCTAATATTTTGGTCAAATGAGACAGAAATAGTATGTACTCCACACACTTTATGTGGAAGATACACAGTTACACACATTTGTAGCGTGAAGAAAAAGTGAACAGACGGCCCATTGTGTAACTTTCACATCCCGGCGAAGTAATAAATCACAGTGCACACAAATCACATGAAAGGGTAACTAGATGTAATGCTGCACACAACACTCTGTCTTTTAGTTGTCAAATGTGAAAAACACACACACACAAAAACACACACAGTTATTGCTACTGTAATCTTTGTCAAGGTCCAGAGAGGGCCAGACTCCATATGGGCAACAGGATGTGTTTGCAGTGGCTCTGAAAACAGAAGCATTCATCCGAAGAGTTCTTTAAAGAAATCATTCTGTACTTTTTTAGAATCTGTGAAGAACCTTCTTTTGCAAAAATGAACCTTTTTGACAGAAACAGAACAGGTTCTTCAGAGGAAATGTGAGTACCTTCATTATGAGATCGCATTAGCAAAAAAGTTCCTTGTTCTTAAGGCAAAAGCACCTTTATTTTAATAAAAGCTAACACTCAAGAGCATGGTCCTCTTGTAGATAAATCATCGAGTTCTTGCATTATTGTTTAATGTGGGAATGTAGAATTTTTAATACCATAAGATTTTCACAAAAAATGGTGTTCCGGTTTAATCCCTTCAACCATGTTGTTCTAAGCGAGCGAGCACTTTTATTTCTGTGGAACATAAAAGACTTTTCAAGAGGTATAGGTCACGTTTGTCTTCCTGTGTTTTCTACAGAATTCAAACAGGTCTCCTGTTCACTCTTCAAAACTCCATTATTTTTAACGGCGACATACGTCTTGAAATGAAAGAAGTTGTGTAAATGACAGTTCTTCCCCCAAGGTTTGAACCTTCCCGTTTAAACATGAAGTTTAACCAAACTTTTACCTGCTCATCGAGATTCTCTTAATAAATGACTGTTCATATGACAACATGTAGTTTAAGAAACCGACATAGAAGAGCATTTAAATAAACTTGTACATTCAGATGAACAATGAGCCAGTAATGATTAAAGCAAAAATTTTTGATACAAAGTTTCATAAAGCTCCAAGATGTGCATTTCAACACTTCAAGTGTGTGGATGTTTCAAGGCTATAAGCAATGATAACTTTCAGCTCCTCCTCACCTTCCCTTTCTGGTTGAAGTCAGTCATATCGGCAATGATTCACTAATCGCTCTGCCCATGGATTCCGCAGGGTGGGGGCCCACAGCTTTCCATTCATTTAACCGCTGAAGGATTCATTAGAATATTCAGGAAATAGGTTATGTAAGTTACCAATTGATGGGGTCATTATAATAACTGGTTCATAAATCAAGCACTGAAAGTCATGTGTTTGAAGCATTGAGAAAGACATGTTTTCATATGTTTACATCATTTTGTCTTATTTGCCTAGATAAAATGTGATTTATGCCATGGAGTGGACAAATAGTACATATTTACAAAGTTGTGCATGAAAAACAGTTTTCAGAAATTGTTTCTTAACTTGGGTAAAAACACAAAACTGGCATGTTGTCAGGTCTGTTCACACAATTGATTGTGCCTAATCAAAGGGAATAAAAAAATAGTAAGATGCACCTTTTGGTAACTGTATGGAAAATTCTGCAAAGTTACAATTGCAAAACAATAAGCTCAATCTTATAAACTTTATCTAGTTTTTGTTTAAATGAGGTGAAACCAATTGGCATTTCTTGTTTTCAATCACTTCATAACTCACTGTGCAATAAATGTTAGTTTTTCCACTGAAATCTGAAACAGATAGGATAAAATTGGCCTTTTAAGGGGAGAACAATGGTTTGTCTGCTGATCTACATTAAAAACTAAATACAGATTTTTATCCAAACAAAGCCTAACTGCCATCCACTGTAAAATTCATACAACGAATATCTCTCAATATGTAACCCTATCAAATCTACGGGGTGTTTTAAACCCTCAGCTGATTTATTTCATTTATGTCAGAATGAAAATGCTTTTATAGCTTGTAAGGCTAACAAAAATTTCAAACACACATTTAATATACAGGTCTACACTCTTAACTGTAAATAAAGGTGCTTGAAATTCAAAGCAGTGTTGGGCAGTAACTACTGGGACTGCTTCATTAGAAAGAAACGGCTACTGAGGGAAAAAAAGTTGGGCAAACTTAAAATTTTAAGATTTTTGAGGTGTTTTCAGATCATAACTTCTTATTTTAAGTTTATACAGAATGAACAAAAATTTGAGAAATTGCCAAAGTACAGCCTACAACAAAACTGTGGTAAGTCTCCACATTGACAAAACATTTTCAAAAACCTTGTCACCCTGCTTTAGCTGGTTGACTTAAAATTTTAAGGTAGCCCATGCACTTTTTTTTTTTTTTTTTACAGTGTCAAAAGTTACTGTAATGCTTCTTAGACCCCTCCATTTTACTCTCTGTAATATTACTTTTTTGTCCAGTAACTAGTAGTGTAACTAATTACTCATAAGATTTCAGTAATAATATTACATCTCGGCTGTTACCATCCATACTCTGGTAAACAGCTTAGTTACTTAGAAGGGACAGGGAAACTTTTGACATGCCTCAGCCCCGCTGATTTACCTAAATCCATGATAATGCTGTGTGCAAGCTGCTCTAAATGAAAGGCATAATCAGGTCCTAGATTTGGGACATGACACAATTTCATAATTTGGCTCAACACTCGCACAATGATTTCAAATGAAACGAACAAGATGTCCCCAGTGCAGCAGGCAAGCTTGGAATATGGAAACTCTTATCCATTCAGCAGACGGTGTAGAAATACAACATTGCATTATATTGATGCCTCCCACTTGTCAAGACCAAAAAATGGGAAAGAATAATGATCTGAATCTGAACTTTCACTGTTGTGTAAATTGTGGCAAATCCTTTACTTTACTGAAGTCTGACATTACATCCCACCCAGGCGCTGGGTTTCATCCTGGTGATGCTCTGCCAGGCCTCTATCAGTCTTCAGTTCCTGCTTGTACATTGGGGCATATTAGTTTTGTCTATCAGCAATTGAAAATGCTCAATCGGATCAGGTCAGGTTTGGAAACTTGGCCATTAAACAGTCCACTTCTTCCCTTCAAAAACTCTTTGGTTGCTTTTGCAGTATGCTTTGATTTGATAAGCGCCGTCCAATAGTTCATAATGAAATATAATCGTATATGGGAAATGGAGAAATTACAATTAGCTTTTTCAAGCTACACATGACAATTAATACAAGAGACCTGTTCCATGGCAGCCATATGCCCATGCTACAACACTTCTACTTGAGGTGGTATGCTTGATCATCAGTTCCTTCCTTCTCACTCTTCTCTTCCCATCACTGGTATTGAGTGTTTGTAATAACTTCTGTCCATAGTGATGTTGATCCAGTCAAATGTGAAGGCAGAAGGAACTGCTTGATCCTAAGTCACAATGAGTGAGGCATGGTGGTGGTAGCATGGGCATGTATGGCTGCCAGTACTGGTTCTCTTGTATTTATTGATGATTAGTGACAAAAACAGGATGAATTCTGAAGTGTTTCGGGCAATATTATGTGAAGAAAAGCCAAATGCTTCAGAACTGTAACTAATTACTGGACGGCGTTGCCAGAAAGTAGATGGACAATGACCCAAAGCATACTGCAAAGTAACAATTAGCGTTTTAGAACTTTTGAAAAGTGGACTGTTATGCAATGGCCAAGTCAATCACCTGACCTGAATCCGATTGAGCATGCATTTCACTTGCTGAAGACAAAATGAAGGGAAAATGCCCCAAAAGCCCAACAGGAACTGTAAAGTACGGTTGCAGTAGAGGCCTGGCAGAGCCCAGGGATGAAACATTGCTTAAAAGGTTCTGGTGATGTCTATGCGTTCCAGACAGCGATGCCATAGAATTTGCAACCAATGTTTGGTTCCACAAAGAACCATTCAGTCAAAGGTTCTTTAAAGAACCATTTCTTTCTTACTTTTTTATAATCTGAAGTGGGAGGCACCTTGCAAACTTTTGTAATTCCACAAAGAACCTTTTGTGAAACCCTCAAATTAAACCTGAAAGGTTCTTCAGATGTTAAAGCACATCTTGTTCTTTATGGAACCATTGTGGTGGTTTAGACAAAAATGTTAGAATTGTTCTTCTATGGCATCATGAAGCACCTTTATTTTTAAGAGTGTAAATGATCAGCTAACACATTTCAAGAGCATGATCCTCTTGTAGATAAATAACATGAGTTCTTGCATTATTGTAGTAATAATGGGGAAACAGAATTATTTAAATACCATAAAAGGGATTGTTCACCAAAAAATGTATAATAGCCTGTGTTTAATCACCCTTCATTTACTCATAGGTTGTTCTAAACCTCTATGACTTTCTTTTTTCTGTGGAACATAAAAGAAGGCTTTTCAAGAAATTAATCAGTGCCTTATTCTGCATGACCATTTTTTTTAGATCCCTTTATCTACCCCATTCAATGGAAGTTACAAACAGGTACCTTAGCTTTCAAAAATATTCAAAATATCCTTGTTTGTTATCAGAAGATTAGGAAATCATACATGTTTTTGAGATGAAAGCCAAGGTTGAGTAAATGACAGTAGTTAATATGAGAATTGGGTGAACCTTCCCTTTAAACCAGAAGTTTAACCAACTTTAACCTGCTCATCGAGATTCTCTTGGTTTAAATTGTTGATCTGCCATAACAGTACCTTACCTTAATGTTTTATTCAGAAAACCGAGCTTATAGAAGAGCATTTATTCTTATTTAACTTGCCTACATGAAAGATGCATTATGAAGCACTACTGACACATTATTGACAATGTACCATGCTAGATCCATGTAACTGAGATCATGGCAGACTTGTATACTGTTAAGCTATGGTCTGATTGCTTCTATTTTTCCTCAAATTTTATGTACGTCGCAATAGCACAACACTGAGCGTCTGCTAAATGATTAAATGTAAATGTAAATGCAAAAGCTATCTTCCATGATAACAGCTTGTGTAACTGGAAGCATGCGTGTTTACAGTGACAGGGGTTCTAGTGTGTGGTATGTTTCGGCCTTAAACGTGACACTGTGTATTTTCGCAGACGCTCCTCCTCACCTTCCCTTTCTGGTTGAGAAAAACAACATACAAACAGGTACTTATTCGATGTTTTGTATCTTCATTGGATAACTATCGGCACTGATGTCGATGATTCTGCCCAGCTGGAACCCATCCGCAGGGTGGGGCGCCCACACCGGCTTTCCATCATCCATTTCACCGCTGAGGAAGAAACACAGGAGAATGAATGAAACGCCAGAGGATGACTGGGGTCTACAATACTGACAAGTGTATCAATCACTGATTAACTTGAATGTTAGCTTGATAATGCTAGCATTGATGGAGATGAGCCCGCCCCTGCCACCTTCATTGGCTGAGATGTTTGATATATTTTTTTTTTATTGCCTAATTTAGAAATATAACTTTTTTTTTACTGAGATCTCATATGCGATCACTGCTTTGGAAAAATAGTGCTGTCAACCGATATATATATGTACTTACACATTTATTGAAATGTACATTTTTGTGGTGAAATTAAAGTATTTTTTTTTTTGCAAATATAACAATTTCATCTTCAAAAAATATGTAGTGTTTGTAGTATCATACAATTGATTGTGCCTAATCAAAAATAAAATATTTTTAAATTTGTTTAATGGAATCAGAGCTTTTTTTTTTTTTTGACGGCAAGTAACTGATGGAAAATCTGTCTCAAAAATTGTTTTTTCCCCCTCATTTATATTGGCATTAATAATATTAATGAAAGCTAAATTAACATATCCTAGTTTTTGTTTAAAAAAATTGCACGTCACTTTTCTGGTTTCTGATGTACTTGTGAGCTTTAAACAATTTCATATTTAAATATTATATGCAATAAATGTTAGTTACATTTGCCCTCAGCAAGTAGGAAATAACAGATTGGAGTTTTCAAACAAAATTGGCCTAAATTAAATTTTGAATCCTTAAAGCTACAAAATGGTTTGATTTCCTCTTTATTGCTGATGCTTTTAATCTCACAGTAACACAACAAAACTGAAAGTGTGGTAATTATCCAAACTTTAAAGCTGCCGCCTACGTGACCCTCTGACACGCACTCGTGGTAAAATTCATAATACAACGACTTTAATATGTTGCAAAATGTAGCACCACTAAATTCAAATCTTAACGGGGTGTTTTCTCAGCATTTGTGATTTATTTGAAGAGCATTTAGTGTACGAGCACAGTATAAATGACAGGACAGGAAAATTATCATTAGTATGGCCATAAATTTCACAATCTCATCTGATCAGATTTAGATTCATAACAAGCTCCTCGTCCACTGTTTCTGCAATTGTAAATAAACGTTTGATGAAATGCGCCTCAATACTCCCATTTCTTGGCAGCTAGACATACTGTTTAAATAAACGAAATGGGCTTCATTAGAAAGACTAAAAAAAAAAAGTATGCTACTGAGGGAAAGATAAATGGAGCCCGCGCAACGCTCTAACATAGAGAGGTGCTTTATCCAGATAACAAAAAACACAAAACTAACAAACAGACTCCAGAATGAACACAAATCTGTCTGCAGGACATCGATTTTTAATTTATGCCAAAGTACAGCCAATACAACAATGATCTACTGACTGTTTTCTGGTGCAAGTCTCCACATCTGAATGCAACACATTTTAAAAACACCTTGTCACCCTATGCATTTCAGCTTGCATCAGTAGAAATTTGCAGTTATTGGACTGATGCAGTGTGGCATGCATGCAGATTTATATATGTTTGTTTGACAAGACAATTACCTGTTTTTTGAGTCAGGTCAAAAGTTTCTACATTTAGCCAAAATGCTACAGATCTTGAGACCCCTCCATTGGACAGGAGGTCACTCTCTGTCTGAATATCTCCACTGTCCAGCTGTTTGAATACAAGAACTTTTTCTGAAAATATGATCAGCATCTCGGCTGTTTACTCATTTTACAACATCAACTCTGGTAACACTAGGTCTCACGGGTCATTATCATTTAGGAAGGGACAGGGAAACTTTCTGAGCCGGGATTCTCAGCGCTGGGGGTTATGTTGTACCTAAACATGATATTATGCTGTGTGCACCGGAGCTGCTCTAAATGAATGAGGCATTTACATTGTGCTTCTGTATACTCAAAGCAGTAACACTTTAGTGTAGGGACCAATTCTACACACAATTAACTAGTTGCTTATTAGCATGCAAGCACATATTAAAGAACATAGCCTACGTTAGTTCACCCTTGAAAAAATCAGGAATCCACTCGCTTCATTAGCCTGTGTTTTACTCACCCTCAAAGCATAGGCTTTTCTTTTTTTGTATGTGCAGACATTCTTCTTTCATTATTTAACTATCGACCCTTTAATGCCTTATTCTGCATGACCATATTTTTTAGATCCGGTCCTGAAAGCTGAACTCAGAAATCTGAGCCCCATCAGAGACAAACTTAACTACCTAAAGTACTAATAAGTAAGTAAATATAAATAATAAGCAGCGGCAAATCAGTCAGCAGGAGATTTTTTTATGACTGAGGTAAAAGCAGGTTGTGCACAGTTAATAGTTAGTTAATAGTGAGAATTGGTCTAGTCGGGTTCTAAACTATGCCAATGGGGTGGGGTGACCGAATCATCAGGCAATTTCTCGGGTGGTTTGACGGATTTTGGTTACCAAATATGATTAGCGCAGAATGTTTTATTCATGTACAACGTAAGCCTTATGAAGCAATTTATTCTCATTTAACTTGGCCTATATGAAAGATCATTTCCGGGAAGCACTACTGACAATTTTGATCACTACAAAAACCATGTAATCCATGTAAATACCCATGACAGACATGGAAATGTTGCCACTACACTTTTTTCAAGCTCAAGACTAGAAAAAGCAAAAAATAAGGCCAAAGTTTGCAAAGTTTTTTCCAAATGTTGTAAAATTTATGAGTATGCAATAGCACAACACTGAGCGACTCATTACAACACATGATAAATAAAAGCTATCTTTTCCGTGTTGCTGTTAATCAGTTGTCGTCATTTTGAACAGTAATATACAGTGACAGGGGATTCTATTTTTGAAAATATTTCCATTTCCATGACGTTGTGTAAGGAAAAACAACATACAAACAGGTACTTATTATGTTTAACACGCGTGTGCCAATCTTACTTATTGGATAATGTGCTATCACTTGCATGTTTTTAATAGCCTCAATGGACACAACCATGTATAATTTACCTGAGAGATCTTGAAAATAATGGTTGAATCTGTGAACAAACAAGTGTATTAATCTTGATTAACTTGATTATGTACTAGCGATAATGCTAGCAGTTTTTACTTTAGTTTTTTGAGCCCACCCCTGCCACCTTCTAATTGGCTGAGATTTGTGATTGATTTTTGTCGTGTCTTACCTTTTAATGTCTTTAGATTTGCAATTAGCTTGTTGCTGGAATCTCATCACATTGCGGGTACGACTGCTTTGGAATAGTGCTGTCAACCGATTAAAAACAAATTACTAATTAATGGCACATTTATTTTCTGAAATTAATCATGGTTAATCCTGCCTAACATTAAAGTTTTTGAATATACTTTTACATTGCACTAATTTCACATTCAATCTTCAAATTAATTTAGAAACAACAAAGAAAGTATATTTTTAATATTTGTTTAATGGAATCTTTTTTTTTTTTTGACTGACGGCAAGTATCACTGATACCAATACTACTGATGTCTCAAGGAAATTGTTTTTTCCCCCTAACATTTATCCATTGGCATTCAACATTACAGTATAATTGAAAGCTACCAAAGCAGAAATTTTAACAAAATTTAGCCTATTAGACTTTAAAAAAACTTTAAATAAGAACAACCTCTATTTCATTCTGTTTACAAAATAGTCAGTGAGCTTTAAACAATCTTCACATAAACCCATTATAATAAATGTCATATTTACATTTGCCCTTCAGCAAGTAGGAAATATACAGAAATTGAATAAAGTTTTCAAACACTAAATTCTAAATTAAATATATATGAATTGTCTGACTTAAAGCTACAAAAGTTATTTTTGATTTCCATTGTAATAATCTTTATTCTTCAACAATGTTCTTTGATCGACTCAAAAACAGACGTCACAGCAGCTGGGTTATTTGGTTATTTGGCTGCCATTACTACACAATACACAAGAGCTGCACACCGCTGCTGAACGTGACGTTTTCAGATGAACCATCTGACACGCCTTCGCTGATATGCGGAGAATCGTGGTTTTCTTTTCAAGGCACCTTTTCTTGCCACACGCTTTAATATCAATCTAAATGATACAGGTGATTTTGTGTGTATGTGTGTGAGAGAGACACTTGAACTGTACATTCCAGTGAAAACAACCTTAATTCCCGCATACAATTGTGCATTTAATTGAAGCAACAAGCATGAATCCCTGTGCTACGAGCACAGTATAACAGCTTCTGTTCTTCTGACAGGACCTTTCACAGGATGTTTGAAATAGATCAGAGCTTTCATTCATTCAGGCACGGCTTATGGCCTGACAACATCTCATCTGACTGCAGATGTTGTTCTACTGAAGCTCCTCGTCACCTGTACTGTTTCTGCACTCGTTTGTGAAGTGCGCCTCTGAAAAGACTCCCATTTGCACACATGTGGAATACAAACACATACATCATAAAATATATATATACTACAGGTGTTTAAATAAACGAAATTCTTGTCATGAAAAAGTTCATTTTTTCTTATTTCAAAAAAAACTTTCAAAGTATTTTGCTATTAAACTGGAAAAATTAATAGCCCGCGCTAACGCTCTAATTTTGACAGCACTACTTTGGACATGTTGTAACAAAAAACACCAAAACTAACAAACATGGACTAAAAGCCACAAAACTTTAATTTCGATTTTTAATTTATGATCCGTCAGTCCAAGCTAACTGATCTACTCCGGATCTGTTTTCTGGCCTGAAGTCTTAATGTGTCATAAAACTCAGCTGCCTTGCTTACTTCAGCTTGACAAGTGATAGAAATCATTGCAGTTATTGGATTTGAGCAATGTCAGTGTGGCATGCAGAGCTGGGTCAGATTTATATAGGTTAGGTGTGTCCTTCCTGACAAGACAATAACTACCTATGTTTTCAGTTAGAAAAGTGAATTATTTAGCCAAGTATGATGACTACAGATACTAGGTCACCCTGGACAGGTAGGTCACATTCCCAGAGTATTAGCCCACATCCAGGTCAGAAACATGGACCTGAAAATAGATCCCTGCTGCCAAACTGTGGGCAGACTAGAGGTCTTCACGGGTCCACTTGGATCCGAAAACCCGAGGTCTGAGCCGGGACCCGAGCGGACATGGGGCGTGTTTGTTATTAGCGGCCTCGGGTCTTTAAAATAAATTAGCTTTTATTTTCTTCTTTTTTTTTCTCAAATGGACCCGATAAGACCCGAATTCTTTTACACTATCCAGGATGCGAACTTGTGCGTTCATGTTAAGTTCACTTGAGAAACGCACGTAGAAAAGGAACATAGAAATCCATATGAGGTCAGGAAAATCCACTCGCTTCATTACGCTGTGTGTTCATGCAGGGCTTTTCTTTTTTGTGTGCAGAATCTCTTCACTGGTGATTCATTATTTATTAGGCTATCGATTTGCTTATCATCAAGCTATTACATTCATTTTTCAAATCCGGTCACAACTGAAAGCTGAACTCAGAAATAACATGTAGCCTATCCATCAGAGAGGCAAAAATATAAAGTAATAATAAGTAAGTAAATAAATAAATGAAAGTAATGGAGCAGAAATAACCAACCGGCAATTATAGACAAAAAAAAAATCAGTCAGCAGGACCCCGGGATTGAACAACAAAAAACCTTTGACGATCCTGACTGACTGAGCCCACAGGGCTGCAGGTTGTGCACACATTATTGTCAATGAAACCTACTGTTTATGTTCCAGAAAAAAGGACAAAAAAAAAAAAAAAAAAAAAGGGGGTCTAGTCAAAGGGGGTTCGAAAATAAATGCCATCGGGTCGGGTCGGACTCGGGTCTAATTTCATCAGGTCTGTCTCGGGTCGGGTCTTCACGGATTTTAGGACCCGAGAAGACCTCTAGCGCAGACACCTGATGCTTATTGTGCCTTCTGTGTAAGTCCACCATCACCTCTCTTGAAACCAGTCTGGCAGTGCAAACAGCCTCAGGGTCCGGGAACGGCACATCAGAGCAAGATCACTACAAAGCAAAGCCACCTGAACCTGTGGAATCACTACCCATCCCACAACATGGAAATGTTGCCACTACAACTTTTCTTCAAGCTCAAGACTAGAAAAAGACAAAAAATAAGGCCAAAGTTTGCAAAGTAACTTATTGTCAATGTTGTAAAATTTATTGAGTACAACTGGATCTGTGCAAACTGAACCCATAATTTCTTCCTGGTCTCGTGTTGCTGTATAATCATTTCCATTTATGGGTCAATGACATATAAAAATGGCCATGATAAAGATAATTCTCAGGAAACCAAATCGGATCCCTCCATCCCCTCTAAGCCCACAAGCCGTATGTTATTTCTCCTGCTTTTTTAATCCGTCATCTTCTCGCGTGTGCCAATTTCTTAAGAATGTGCTCTGTGCACTCATGTTCATTTCAAATAACGCGGTAACATGTCTGCTTCGCCGCGGCAATGGCCTCAAACTCCTCTCTAAGCTGTTTAACAAATATATCTGAGTATACCAGTCTTACTTTACCAGTATACCAGTTTTTACTTTAGTTTTTTGACACAGTATCATATTTTTGTTGTGTGATTGTAATTTTTATTAGTTTGTTTTAAATGTCTATATGATTTGCATAAATTTTTATTTATTAGTTTTAGTTATTTTAGTACTTCAAGTTAAACTAAATGAAAATTCATTAAATAAATAAATAAAATATGTTTAAGGTATACACACACATACACAAACACACACAACCATGTGGTGCACAACTTTGATTTTATTTCTAATTTAATTATTTTAATGAGGCTTTTTTAAACATATGAAAACAGCTGTTATGTCACTGCGTAAATTGTATTTTAAAAGTCTCTGAACCCCATAGAGAATATTCATTTTCGAGAGGAAGATTCACAAACTTGTTCACAACTGAGCTGAAGGCCACTGAAAAGCTTCCATACCACCTATGCCACAAACCAAATGCCGAATTGAGAAATTACACAAAATTATAACCTGAATTACGTTAAAAAAACTTTAAATAAGAACAACATTTATTTCATTCTGTTGCTACAAAATGAAAGTCAGATAGATGACTGTAACAGATTTTGTCTCCTATAAAACAATAAAAACAACTGAGCATATCTTTAAATTGATATCACATCTCCACCATGAACTGTGAGGTACAGAAACTCATCAAAATGAACACTGTGGACAGAAACAAATAGATTGACATTGTCTGACTCTATTCTAGTCTATTTTCTGTAATTTACACATTGTAATAATCTATGCTATTTTGTCAACAATGTCTGTGGATCGACTCAAAACATCTATGACTCATAAACTGCATCGTAATGTGTACATCTAAACTACACAATACACACACAGCTGCACACCAGATCTGTAGAATGAGCAGTTTTCAGATGAACCAATCTGAACGCCTTCTGCTGATAGTGCCGGAGAATCAGTGGTTTTCTTTGTCAAGGCACCTTTTCTGTGCCACATCCGCAGTGTAAATAATATCAATCTAATATGATAAATGGTGATTTTGTGTGTATGTGTGTGAGAGAGACACTTGAGCTGTAATTCCAGTGAAAACAAACCTTAACCCCATACAATGGAGCTATATTTAAATGTGTGCATGGCAACAAGCATGAATCCCTCGCTTTGCTGCTAGAACAGCTTCTGTTCTTCTGGGAAGACCTTTCACTAGGATGTTTGAACATAGATGCAGAGCTTTGCTCTGTTCAGGCGACGGCTTTGGTTTGCACTCTGCGTTAAAATTCATCTCAAAGCTGTTTAGTGGAGTTCAAGTCTGGGGTCTGGGGTTTCCACTGCAATACACTCAGTAAACCACTGCAGTACAGACCCTGCTTTGTGCACACTGTATAGATGGAATGTGTACAAAGACATAGTCATACATACATAATATGTCCTCATGACATACATAAAATGCCTCGTTTATAGCGGGTCTTATTGTTTTAGTCTCGTCATGCCGGGAAACGGCATCACATATATGGTGAGGGGCATATATATTTCCATCATATATATGGCCAATACACTACAGGTGCATCTGGCCAATAAACCTCGCTTTAGAATGTTGTGAAAAAGTTCATTTTTTCTTATTTCAAAAGGCGGAGTGAAACTTTCATGGAAAATATGTGTTTTTTAGATCGAACCGCGTAAACACATTACATGTAAAGTTAAACATTTCAAAAGTTTTTTTTGTTTTAAATTTGATGATTAGAGCTTACAAAAATCCAGTATCTCAAAATATTAGAATATATACGTTTGAGTTTCATTAAATGACCATCCCTACAGTATAAATTCTGGGTATCTCTTGTTCTTTGAAACCACAATAATGGTGAAGACTGCTGACTTGGCAATGATCCAGAAGACAATCATTGACACCCTCCACAAAGAGGGTAAGTCACAGAAGGTCATTACTGAAATGGGTGGCTGTTCACAGAGTGCTGTATCGAAGCATATTAAATGCAAAGTTGACTGGAAGGAAGAAATTGGGTATGAAAAGGTGCACAAGCAACAGGGATGACCGCAAGCTTGAGAATACTGTCAAGCAAAGCTGATTCAGACACTTGGGAGAGCTTCACAAGGAGTGGACTGAAGCTGGAGTCAGTGCATCAAGAGTCACCACGTTCAGATGTCTTCAGGAAAAGGGCTACCAAGCCACTTCTGAAACAGAAACAACGTCAGAAGCATCTTACCTGGGCTAAGGAGAAAACAATAACTGGACTGTTGCTCAGTGGTCCAAAGTCCTCTTTTCAGATAAAGGTAAATTTTGCATTTCATTTGGAAATCAAGGTCTACCATTTGAGCTACACTTTTAAGAATGTTGTAACAGGGCAGCATTTTTATATAGGCCTAATACATAATATTGTACATTACATTTAGTCATTTAGTAGACGCTTTTATCCAAAGTGACTTACAAATGAGGACAATAGAAGCAATCAAAACCTACAAAAGAGCAACAATATGCAAGCGCTATGACAAGTCTCGGTCTGCAGTTAGCAGAAGTTATTGTAACTTCACAAATTTTCAAGATGTCAAACAAAAGTATCTTATGCTCTATAATTATGCTGTATTGTAATGATATTAGCCCATTTCACACAGTAATACCAGTAAATTGCTGTAAAATTACCGGTAAATACATAATACAGTACTTTCCTTTACCGGTAAATACACAAATGTGCTGTTCACACAGGCAAGGAAGTTGATGACTTCAAACCAAACTATACAGTGTGGAGTAAAAGTGTCATCTGTGTCAGAATGTAATCTCGTTCTGCATTCAAACAGAACATATTATCGGTAATTTACTGATAATATTACAACTTGAAATGTATTTATTTTGTCCCTGTCTGCTGCCAAGGGACACCACTAGAGGAAGTTCTTGTGGTGTCACTAGCCAATCAGCATTATGTCATTTTCCCAACGGCTTTTTGGTAAAAAATAAATAAATAATTGGAATTTTTTTTTCCCAGGAACAAAGATTGTAAAATTCCAGGGTTCTTGTGCCAGCCAAGCAACTGCCTTTAAGATGAATGTGAAGCCTAATTTTCTCCAGGCATCATAAACCTTGTTGATGTGAACCGGTTTGGAACTAGAGGAAGCTGCAAGCGGTCAGGTTATGTCATTCTATTAGAATGTATTAGAGAGTCATTGATTCAGAAACATGATCTCAGGACTAGAGGAAGAAGTGTAGCCACACGTCTCTCAGACTGTTTGAATAAGTCAGTGCCCTCCACTGTAAATTACATTTAAATGGTTTAGAGGCCATTCACTGCACATTCTTCTGATTGATTTTAAATATGGTGGTCTATATAAACAAGTGCAAGATCAACATCTTTGGCAGATTCACTTTACTCTAGTCACCACCCAAAATTCACCAGCAACTAAGCAGCAATGCCCTATCAACAATCCAGACAGCAACACCCTGCCAATCACTGCAGCAGGAACACTTCCTCGCATATGCCTGTGATTTACTTGCATTACAGAGGGTTGCTCAGCAAGGCTGCATTTATTTGATCGAATATTTAGTAAAACACTTATATTGTGAAATATTGTAATCTTTTCTATGTGAATACATTTTACAATGTAATTGATTGCTGTTATGCAAAGCTGAATTTTATGCATCGTTACTCCAGTCTTCAGTGTCACATGATCCTTCAGAAATCATTCTAAACTGATGATAACATATTATTTCAAAATTATTTGTATGGCTTGCCCCAAAAACTACTACTAATACTACATGCTTTGTAAACTACATGCGAAAGAGATATTTGGTTATCAACCAAAAGTAAAATTTACATATGTAAATGTCAACATATTTCGTAGACAATAAGGACCATTTGTTTAGGACTTTTTTTAGAATGCTGCTTGAATCAGCAAGATGACTGCAGGAGAACTAGAGATGAGCATTTTAGTTTTAGTCTAACTCAAAACTCCGATGGGAACAGTTTCATCTGTGCTGTTTTAAAGGTTTACAGTATATACAGTCTTTAGGGGTTTTGTCTGTGTCTTGTACAGTCATTATTACAGGCCTGTTACAAAACTCAAAAAGCACAAGACAGTAAAATAAAAAAACACAAGGCATCATGTTTTGTCATTATATGAACTCACAAACTTGAATAAAAAACAAAACACAAAACAGCAAGATGACGATAATTATGCATTTTCCTCGATAAAACGAGAACTATGTTCGATATAAGATGCGCCAAAAGCGGAACGAGCATTTTATCGCGTCGCGCGGTTTTACTTTGTCCGAGCTAAGGTCCGTGTGGCGCTCAAATGAGTCGCGCCGTTTCGTTCCGCTTTTTAAAAAAAAAAAAAAAAAAAAAACTTTTTTTTTTCTCCTCGACTCTAGAGCAGATGATACGACGGTAACACTTAGTATATTTTACTAAAAGTTTCATGAGACTCACGCGAGTAAACAGCGCTGTGAGATCCAGTTAGTGCTTGCAAGATTTAAACTAGTAGAGCCAAACAGGAGAAACACCGTTGCAACAAGACAGTCAGAAGGCTTTTATACAGTCTTTAGATTTACTGGTAACACTCACTGCACCATTTTGTCAGAAATGTGATATTCACACTAATTATACACCATTACTCCTGTAATAAAATTCATAGTATGTATTTGTGATTGCTATATAGCTGCATGTGTGCATTTATCATGTTTTTAGACTACTGTTTTTTACAAATAGGCTACCTAAAAACCTGTTATATTTTTTACATGGTATTGAGGTGTTAATGTGTGGTTTTAACTGTTTATCATGATTTAAAAAGCACATGGGAGACAGCTTAATAAAAAAAATATATATAAATTTAATAATAATATTTTTAATAATAAATTTAAAATAAAAAGGTTGCAACAATTTTTACAGATGTTACTGATTTTGATAATGCAGCTGTCATGCTACTTCAAATTGCATTTCTAAGAGACAAAAAAGTGATATTATTATTATTATTATTATATCAGGCAACCCGAACTGTTTCTTGATTTGAAACAAACTTAATGCAGACAGAAATAATTTTTCTAGTTGAATATTTATTTTAAGAAAATTATGGTCTGGTTTCTAAACTTTCACTTTGGACAAAATTCTGGCTTTAAACTTGAAAGAAATAAAGATTTGAATTTACGTGATAAAGAATCGAGATATGAAAAATTTCGTGATAATTTTTTATATCGCCCAGCCCTAGTTCAATATAACCTAATCCAATAATCACAAAACGGAAATGATGTAATCTTATTGGTTTAACTACTTTACATCACCTCAAGGTAAAAAAAGCCACATCAAGCACATCAATGGTTCATCTGCTGGAAAATAATGGTATGCATAACGAGTTGTTTTACATTATCAGATTACATATTTTAAGATTTTTAATCAATACATCAAAAATAGAAACAAGTTGTTTTACTGTCTCCAAAAACTGGCTAATATCAATGCCAGGATTAAACAATTTTTCCATTAACATTTTCCATCAGTCACATGTATCCCCTTTATTCTTTCATTTAGAAATTTTGAACATCGTTTGTTATTATTATCACGACTAAGCATTGAAAACGATACCATGTGATTGTTTGTGAACACTTGCACTGTGTAACTGTAAATTGCAACTGACCAAGTTGTGTATATGTTGTGGTATTGCTTCATGTTTGCACTGTAAATCATAACTGATTAGATAAATTATAAATTATACAGTGCACTAAACCAGATTTACGGGAATACTAGTGTGTTAATTTACATTCATGGTTCTTATGTGAAAAAAGTTACTGTAAAGTTAATTAGCACTACTGTTTTTAATTTTTAAATAATGACATCACTCTCTCCTGAGCCAAGACGGATATCTAAAATAACTAATAACTCACTAAACCAGATTTACTGTGTTAAACAAACTACTAATACTGATGGGCGATATACGATATATATCGGATGGACGAAATATAGAAATGATCGTTTACTCGCAAAATAAGTTAATTTACATTTGGATTCATGGTACACCACATGTTCCTAAATGAGGGACTATGAAAACAGCTTAAAACAACCGATGTGAAACACAAAAAAAGTTATGCGTGCGCCGTCTCTGTTTTGTGCGAGAGGAGCGCGCTTTTTTTTTTTTTCGCTTTAGCTTTGAACGATTTAAACACACTTGTTAATCCCTGTCTTTGCAAGTATCCTCATAAACACAATCTTAAGAGAGAGTAAACAGTGAAAAAAACGCCATCAGTATATTGGATGTTTTAAAGGGGAAGCGGTAATTTTTAAATCAAACAAATGATCTCTCACTGCTCACTCAATTTTGTCTTTAATAAGAATAAATTAAAAATAATAATAATATATCCTATGAGAATCTATAGATATAATTAAACATGTGTAAGTATCTAATTAACACAGTGAAGACTAATTAATTTACACAATATCTTATGTAGGTTTTTGTCCTATTGCTTGCAATAGTTTCTTACTTATTTAATATTGTTTATCTTCTCTTGAGTTTTTTTTTTTTTTTTTTTGTATCAATTAAATTTATTCTTTATTGTTGATTTCTTCCAAAATTTTTTTTTCAAACGTTTATGTCTAACATTAATTCACATCAATACACATTACATAATACAATACAATACATACACACACAAACTTTTTTGTTTTATATATATATTTTTTTATATGTATTATATTTCTATTAATAATGACATTGGTGACAGTGAAAAGTTAAACAAAAACTGACGTGATATATATTGTTATCGTGATATAGAATTAGATAAAAGATAATCGCCCACCCCTACTGCGAAGGGCCAAAACGTGTCTCAAGGCCTGAGAGGAAAAGCAAGGGAAGAAACCGCTGCTCTGAACGGACATTTCAGCAGCAGTTTGAGTTATTTCACTGCAGGCCCACTCTTCCTCACAACACACAAATCTGGATTGTTGAAAGCGAGCTGGTAGAGACTGAGAGCTCACTGTCACAGCGCATGAGATCATGAGAGGACTCTGTGTCCACCGCACAAAACACTAGCAATAAAGAAGTCCAGCAAATGTTCAGTACTCATCCCATCAAAGCCAACAAAGACAGTTAAACTACTTCTGACAAAACTGAAATATTATACAAAACTATAACATTACAATTTACTACATTAAAAATGAGTTGGCACAATATTGGCTGAATGGAATTTCAGTTGCCAGCAGTTGTCCAATAGCTGCATAGTAGTGCTACACATTATTGTGCCTAAATTATATTTCTCCAACAAACTAGCTATAAATCTTAGAAGATGAGTTGGTAACACTTTACTTAAAGCCTTTATGTATAATGCATTATAAAGGGTTATTAAAGGCTAGAATTATTCATAATGTGCTTTGTAATACATTTGGCCTATATCTTGTCGTAAATAATTATAACCAAATTTAAAATGCATAGTGTAACAATTAATTGATAAGTGTTATAATGTATTAACTTACAATTATTCATGCGATTGTACAAGGCGTTACTAACGCATTAAAACTACTTTTATAATGCATTATACATAAAGGTATTAATGTGTTACCAAAGAGTTTTGTGATTTACTTTAAACATAACATGACATATTTTAGTGTTTTTCTTAAGGTAAAGAATACTATTTTTTGCCTATTTTTCAGTAACTCTATTAACCTCTGAACTGAACTTTATAGTATAATAAAATATAATATAACACTTTTAATATACACTATATTGGCAAAAGTATTGGGTCGCCCCCTTCTAATGAACAGGTTTGACTACTTTAGTAATTTCTATGAGTACAAATCTTAATGTTAAAGCATATAATGATATTCTAGGAAATTGTGTGCTTCTAATATTATAGCAACAGTTTGGACAGGACCCTTTTCTATTCTAACATGACAATGCCTCTGTGTATAAGGCAAGGTTCAAAAATAAAATGATTGATTCAGTCAGTGTGGAAGAACTTGACTGGTCTGCATAAAACCAAGTCCTAATCCCAGTTTAACACCTCTGGTGTGACTGTAAATGCAGACCTTGAGTCAAAAACTCATCACCAAACACCAATGACTTGTACATATGGGTTCAGTCATTTTAGACACTTCCAAAACTGTTGCAACAGAGATGGAAATACAATTTTTAAATACATGAATTATGTTCCCATCGTTGTTGCCACAGATTTGGAAGTGCATTTTTCTGTTCTAAAGAAGGGGGCATCCCAATACTTTTGTCTATATAGTGTATGTACAAGTCAAAAAAACTTAACATATACATAACATGAGAAAAATGTATCTTCTTTCTTAGAGTTACAAATAGAATGAGGTTTATCTTCAATGTTAGAGGATTTTTTTTGTTTTGTTATTTTAATTTTTTTTCCGTCACACCATAGGACACATTGATATGTCAACTACCCAACTATTAATATTAGAACTAGGGATGTAACGATTAACCGCGAGCCGGTTGAAAATCGATTCAGATATGTGACGATTCAAATCGTTTGAGATGCTAAACAAATCAAGATTCAATTAGTGTTAGGAGTTTATATGAATGTATGTCTGAGGGGAACTTACTGTCTTTAGATGGTATTTTTTTCTTTTCATCTTGCCTCTGTATAATGCATATTAAAGTTCATAAGTGCAGTGCTACTTTGTTTACAGCGGAAACCAGACAAAGCCTTATTTTGTTTATATGAAGAGATTTCCGTTATTTGTGTTATTTATTTGATTTGGGGTTTGTTTTAAAATTTCAATTTAGTTTTGTTATTTACATTTACATTATATTTACATTTTGTTATTTAGCAGACGCTTTTATCCAAAGCGACTTACAAATGAGGAGAATAGAAGCAATCAAAACCAACAAAAGAGCAATGATATGCAAGTGCTATATTAGTATAATATTATAGTGTTATATTTCAATTTCACAAAGAAACGTGCTGCATTTTGTTCAAGCAATAATAAAAGGAAACATTTCATTTATAATTTGTCTTAAATCTCATTTTGTTAAAAAAATCGTGAATCGAATCGTGAGTTGAGTGAATCGTTACATCGCTAATTAAAACAACTTTATAATAAATATATTATAATAATATAATATAATAATAACTTACAAAAGAGTTTTGTGACTTTGAATTTACATTATATTATATTAATTTAAAAAACATGAATATGTGCAGCTTTTGCATATTTTCCAGTAACTGCATTACATCAGAGCAGCTTATCAAACATGCAGTGATAGCGTCAGACTGAACACAAAGCACTGTAGGGTGTCACATATATGAAGGCTGTCAGCTGTAACCTGCACAATGACAACAGAACAGGTGGAGCTCATTACACTCAACACAATGCACAACTTTATTAAACTTTCTAGCTGCTTTCATATTAGTTCAATCTGAGCTGAAATATTCAGTGATTTTCACTCAGGCTTAAAGATTGACTATTTACCACGATGCGATCACAGGTCAAACTCTCAGACTAGTGTAAAAGACCTGACCATGGTGTGACAGCACTGGTAAAAAAGTTAATCAGTGGCAGAGGTTTCTACATCGCAAGATACACGCGTGACAGACAAGCTATTCTTAAAATAAGTGTGCTACATTTCTAACAAAGAATGTTAATGATTTTATTTCTTTACATAGACTATAGAATATTAAGTTCTACTAATCATCAAGAGTTTGAAGTGCCAAAACCTGTTTCCCAGCAGAAAGGTCACACATGCAACCGGTCTGTTCATCCACACATACACAAAAGCCTGACGAGACCTTCACAAACACTCCCGTCATTTCTGTCTAAGGTGAACCTGTTCCAGTTAATCATACAGTAAAAGTCCCCAAGCTGTGAACACATGAACGTTCAATATGCAAATTATCTTAAGTCTTAAGTTCCTGTCAGATCACATTTAATATTTCCTACACAATTATGTGGAACCTGATGTTGGGCCGCTGTGATTTCGCAGTGAGGTGGGCTGCTAAGCACGACACAAAGCTTTTCACACACAGTGGCTTTGTTCCAAAAGCTAATAATGCTGTGTTTTAGGACGCTGCCTAAGCAGGCTGTACTCATCAACTGAAATGGAACCTCATAAGTGACCTATTTGCAACTCTGCATAGACAGCAACTCTACGAGAGGAACGCTGTCTGTACGACACACTAAACTTACTGGAGACTCAATTCACAAGTGATTTCAATAGAGATGTTAGCATATTTCTAGACTAACAAAACTAAATACTCTAAGCTCAAAAATACACCGTTTTTAATTTTAACTGCTTTTTAAGTGGAACTGAATGAAATAGGTAGCCTGTATTTTTATTTATTCTCTCAACTTTCCATCTTCATTTTTTTTTTTACACAGATCTTTTGACAATGCATTCTGGGATTTATTTTCCACAAAGGATACATGCTTTATCTAAAAATCGCTATTGCATACTCGCAATTGTAAGAAAATTGTATTTTTTCCCTCAAAATTGGACTTGATGAATCGCAATTGTGAGTTTATATCTCGCATTTCTGAGAAATGAAGTCAGAACTGCGAGAAAAAAGTCAGAATTGCAAGTTTATATCTCGCACCTCAGAGAAAAAAAGGCAGAATCCTGCGATAAAAAGTCGTAATTACCTTGATTTACTTTTTTTTTTCAGAAATGTAAAATTAGGTCTTTACACTATATGGAAAAAAGTATTGGGACACACCTCTTACTGAATGCAGGTGTTTAAATTAGACCCATTGCCAATTGTATACATTTGTGAAGATAAATGGGTTGTTTTAGAGCTCTAGAGCTTCATGCAATAGGTTTTAATGGCCAAGCAGCTGCATGCAAGCTTCTCATCAACAAGAACAATACCAAACGTCAGCTGGAGTGTAAAGCACACCTTCACTGGACTCTGGAGCAGTGGAAACCTGTTCTGTGGAGTGACGAGTCACACTTCTCTGTTTGGCAGCCTGATGAGTGAATCTGGGTTCGGCGGATACCGGGAGAACATTACCTGCCTGACTGCATTGTGCCGACTGTAAAGTTTTGTGAAGGAGGGATAAGCATATCAAGACATTTTGGACAATGCTATGCTTTCAACTTTGTGGGAAAAGTGTGCAGAAGGCCCTTTTTAGCATGACTGTGCACAAAGCAAGGTCCATAAGACATGGTTGGATGAGTTTGGTGTGGAAGAACTTTACACACAGAGCCCTGACTTCAACCCCATCCAACACTTTGAGATGAACTGGAACAGAAATTGCAAACCTGGCTTTCTCGTCCAACATCAGTGCTTGACCTCACAAATGCTCTGCTTGATGAATGGGCAAAAATCCCCACAGAAACAATACAACATTTTGTGGAAAGCCTTCCTTGAGTAGTGGAAGCCATTACAGCTGCAAAATGGTGACCAACCCCATATTAATGTCTATGTATTTAGATGTTTTAGATGTCTATGTATTTAGATGCAATGTTTTTAAAGTCCCTGTTAGTTTAATGCAATACTTTGTCCATACAGTGTTACGGTTGTTAGGGAAAGGAAATTTACATCTGTACTCCAAATCAAGTTCAGTGCATTTTCAAGAGACAAAACATGTCTGCACTCTGCAGTATGTCTATGATGCCTTAAAATGCTGCCTACGTAGGCAGCCAACAAGTTTTGCAACACATCCACTCTTTAGCATAAGACATAAGAAACCAGTGCTGTGAAACGAACAAAAAAATAAGAAAGGAAAAAAATCTCAGTTTGTACTAACTAGGGGTGTAAGAAAATATCGATACACGTGAGTATCGCGATATTTTGTTTGGCGATACTGTATCGATTCTCAAAAACGGAATATCGATATTAAAAAAAAAAAAATCATACAGGATTCATGGCAGTTGTTTCGTTTTGAGTTCATATCCCGACCGCTAGAGAGCAGTCTTCATCTCTGAACTTAAACAGTGACAGGAAATACTAGCATTAGAGCACACCACTAATGTTAGTGTTAATATAGTTTGCTGCCAGTAATGGAGGATGAAAGAACTGTTCCAGTTCTCGTTTCGGTGTTCAAAGCTGAAGTGTGGCGTCATTTGGGCTTTTGTGGTAACGTCCGCCCCGGGACAGCGGCGCGAGCACCACCTCGGTTCCGCCGCTTGCCACGCCCCGTGTGAAGAGCCTTCTTCGCACGGGGCGGGCGGCAGGGTCGCTGCAAGGCTGCAGCTTTCTCTCATGTTGGGGGCATTTTGTGCAGTTGGGGCGGTACTCGCGTCGCGGTCTCGGCGATTCCACGCGGAACATAAATACAAACTGAAAAACCTGTGAAATCCAAGTTGAAAGGTTCTGAGAATGTTCAACATCTGTATTTATTTTATTGCTTTACATTTGTTTTGTTTTCATTAGGAATCCAGCAAGCACTTTATTTTTCATTAATACTAAGCAGATGTAATTTTTTGTTCAGATCAAAATGTTATGACATTGTATATTACAATTGTAAACTTAAACTGTGAACCTTTAAAGCAGGGTCTAAAAATATATATGGTCTTTTTTATAAAATACATTTTATACATACATTTAACTAAAGAATCCTGCAAGCACTTTAATTTTCCCCCTTTACTCGTACTGCACAAAAAGTGGTTCAATAATGTTGAATGTTACAGGGACTTATTATTGCAAATGCAGATCCCAGTGTGTTCTGGTTAAACAATTTTTATTTATTTATTTATTTAATGCTAAGGTTTGCATATAGTGGTGTGCTCTTAATGACAGCTTTCCTAAAAATATATCCTATTCCTAAAATAAGAAATATCCCAATATATCGGCTTGCTTACAGTATCGCAATGTATCGCAATATATCGTACCGCAACCCCTGTATCGTGATACGTATCGTATCGCCAGATTCTTGCCAATACACAGCCCTAGTACTAACCCTGAGGCATCAGTGAAGGTGTGTACAGTGATGTACAGACGTACAAAAGCTTGTCATAAAAATTTGCCACCACTCGGTAGGACAGCAGCCACCAATGGGGAGTTGCTATGGTTATCTTCTACCTAGAGTGCATATATTTGAATGCTGTCAAAGATGAATAATGAATGTCAATAGTACAGAGGACAAGGTAATATCATAGTAGCAGAGGTCCCATAATCCTTGGACAAGTGGTACACTTGTGGGTCAATGATGTATTAAGAGTGTCTACGAATGAATGAATGAATGAATGAACAAATGAAAATATAGTTTAAAACAATGCCAAGTAATTAGAATTGTACTCTTTGTATTGCTGCTTTTGAAAAAAAAAATGTTTTGCTATTTTCAAGACAAGCCTGAATTTAATTTACTCATTTATTTACTCATCTGGGGCAACCTTCAAATAAAAAGTAATAGCATATTTTATATACACCTTGAGTACATGTAAGTGTCCAGATCGTAAATATATTTGGATAAGGCAAAAAGTATTTTACAAATATCATGAATTATGGTATACATATAAATTCTTCAACCATACTTTTTAAGGAGTTTTTAGGGAGTTGCACCAGATGACAATTTACAACCTGAATTAACCTTGCCTTGTCATAAAAAATACTTTTTTTTCAAGTATTAATGAGAAGTGAAGGAATTTTTAAATAGCTGATAGCTTTGTGTGAGAAATTACAACACCAAAAACCAAACAAAAAAGAATTCCAATAACTGGCAATATAATGGAAGAAGCGACTCTGTATTTCCCTCTGTATTGTGATGTACATCAAAGTGAAAGGGATTATTGAAAAGCATAAAGTACAGCTGGACTCGGTTCAATGTAGCTGTGGTTGACTGGATGGATGTGGACTAGAATGCCAGCTCTCACTGTACCAAAAAAACCATAGCCTTCAAATATGTAGAACCAACACAACACAGTTCATATGTGAAACTTCCCAAGTTAATTACATGCCTACAGATTCAGTTATGGCACAAATTACAGAAATGTCTTTAAAGTGCAAGTGAAGTGAGTCATGACTCCCTGGCAGCCGCACCTGAAGGTGTGTCACTGTGGTCAGACCGTTTCACACACACACACACACACAGTTCGTGTGTGTCCTTCTCATATTTCTTTCATTATAATGGACAAACAGAGCATAACAACATATCTGCTTTCTCTTAGCTGTTCCCAAATGATCTGCTCCATACACACTGACAGCTGTGTGACAGTCAAACCTGAGGGACGCGTCACATGTAAAAGTTCCCAAGGAGCAAAGTGCATTTACAACTTCTTGTGACACAGCAGGAGCAATTTACTGTTAAGACGACCTACTAAACAACGTCCACGGATGCTTTCGGGCTTTTATGGTCATTCAGGGGAATAAGATGGAATAAAAAACATTACAATTCAATACAATGTCTGGAAGTGAAAGTTTGCTTTGGGTTGACCATTTGAATTCCTTACACAAGCACAGCACCAACATTTGCGAGGTAAATGAGCTCTGAGTGAGCAGGAAATATTATGTATTTCTAAAGTAAAGGCCTAATGAATGGTCGTAACGTTACACACTTGATCAGACTAAAGATGCAGCGATGCCTTGCGGTGATATAAAGCAGTCTTGACCATCAGCAGCTGATCACAGAGGTGTGACAGTGCATTCATCAGACACATGAACACACAGCACACAGCCAGAATACACTCATGCTGGGATGAGTTCCTGTGTTTTGCTTCGCAATACTATATCTGGACTATTTTTCTTTGTCAAAACTAGCAATTATCCCATTTCCGCTTGCTTCCAAGGAACCAAAAACACTCGCATCCAACTTAAAAGCGAAAGCGAACATCATGCACAGATGAAACTCACCTCCGTTGCTCTCCGCCTGTACAGTCCGTCGGTGAAGTGTGTAGGCATTCACATGAACTCAGTCCCGGTGTCCCGGATGTTGATCCTTCGTGACATCACGCGCGTCCCGGGAAGCGCCTGCCTCCGCGCGCTGTGGGCTTCTTCATCCCGTGTGAATTCAGCTCCGCGAGAAAAATGCTATCTGACATTACAAATGATGTATAATAGTAGGGCTTTTGATCTTTAATGTCTTGTTTGTTGGTTGAAATGAATGAAAACAGCGCACTCTAGTGTTTTCCAATTGAAAACAATAAAGAGCATGCAGTTGATAGGGTACAGTGGGGGGGGGGAACGACCCCCTGTGTCGTTTTTTTTTTCAGTGAAACAAAAGTTAAATGTGTTCAGAAAAGTTATCATAGTCTTTGAATGCCCCATGGGTGAGGTAAAATGCCCCCCAGTCTGACAAAGCAATTTGCTTTAAACATTTACAGCAAAATCAGAATACAGACAGTTTTTGCTTAAAATTAAAAAGAATATAATCTATAATTATGAGTTACAAAATTATAATGGCCAATTTGAAACATTTTGTTAGCTGATGCTAACTTGAGGTAATTTTTTAAATATAAAATCCAAATAGTTTTATTCAACCAACTAGTTAGAATATATTTGATGGAAAAACAAAGGATTTGATGTTCAGAACAGAATAACTACAGTAATCGCTCATTGCATTATTTTTATTAAATAACACGTACTCCCTACAGGCCCTACTGTTCTCATATCATATATAACTGTGATGTTCAACAAAACAACAAGCTTTAAAACACTCTCTTACTGTTGAACATTAGATCATTTACTGTGAAATCTACATCACCAGTGTAAGATTCATGATGAAAACTATAGTTACGATAAAAATGTCTCTTGACTTTATCTTGTGGTTATTTTGGGAAAACCCACTCTACCATACTAGCTTTTTTCAGCTGCTTTCACACATTTTCAAAACTTTGCCTCTTTTTTCCTAAACGTTACACACAAATACAAGAATTGCACACACAGAATGCCTCACATCTCTTGAAAAATGAAGCACTGCATTCAAAATATCACAAACACATCTCAAAATCAAACATTTGTCTTACGTTGCAAACAACTTTGCCATAATATTATATTTTTGGATATCACAGTTATTCAAAACCTAAAGCTCTTCTTTCATGAGCTCCTAACATTTCTGTACAGGATCAAGATCAAGATATAGACACATCACAGAATTTGTAATGGTTTTACTGGTTTTAATGGAAACTGTAATGGACCCTGTGGGTCTCTGCTGGTAATGGTCTCCTTCTATTGGTGGCCTGTTAAAAACAATAAATCATAATGGAATATGTCTCAAAACACACTACAGGAAACCATTGTTTAATGGTTTTACTGGTTAAAAGTTGATGGTCTGTAATGTTTGTAATGGTATTTGTAGTGGAAACCATTAGAATTTTCTGTGATGTTCTATTGTTTTTTTCAGCAGGGCTGTTAGATTGTTGTGTGTTACATAAAGAATTGTGTGTTGTGTTTTGCAAAAAGTGTTTTATGAAATGTAAAACTGAGTCAAAGGCTGAATTAGTGTCTGGTGTGGTTCAGATTTGGTGTGTGCTTCTGCTGTTTGAGTGACAGCTTTCAGAAACTGTGTGACAAGTGAAGATTGTGTGTGTAAGCAGATGAAAATAAATATGATAAACAAAACATCCAAAGTATTCTTTCTATTTATTTATTTATTACAATGACAACAATCACATATCCTACACACAAGACTGTTTGGGAATACCACACATAACTTATGCACATAAAACATGATGAAACAACTTAGAAATAATAACGTACAATGTAATAATTTATTATTTTACATGCAATAATGTAATGAAATACTTGCAAATTTAATTAAAAATATTTTACTCAGAAAATGAAAATCTGAATGGCCTCAACTCTCTTATATGAAATATAAAAACAATAATATTTGAATATTAGTTTAGGAAAAATATTTTATTGGTGACTAAAATGTTGTCACAGTCAGTTATGTGTCATAAGAAGATTTAAGAAAGATATTGTCTTGACTTGAATGGCTTTGTAATTTGATATATATATATATTTAGGGACATTTCTGAAGCTGCCATTTTTGTGGAAAAAACTGTTAGAAAGCACCTTATTATCAATGACAGACTGACTGAATTGAAGCTGCATCGTTGGTGTTGTTGTCTTAATTTAAACATTCAATATGATGAAATAAATCATACCTAAATATTCTTATAAACTGATCACTGAGTTTGGTGTTATTGAATTTCAGAGGCTATTCATTCAGTATTAAACCCACAATTCATTTCTGGTGCATATGTGTACATGTACATCTCAAGGAGGCTGAATTCAGGTAAAGTGGGACACTTTTTGTAAAACGTGTCATTTAGATACCAAGATGTTTCTTTTCTTTTCTTTTCTTTTTTACTTTTGTTCATTTTAAGGTCCAGCAATAATATTTGAATTTGAATTCAGTTCATATGAAGTGTCATTTGCAAGATATACCAATAAACATTTTGAGGTCATGTAGCGCCTACTCCAGAAAAAAATATATTTTCAGGTAAAGTGAGCCATCCCTTATTTAACAAAACATATTCTGCATCTTAATTAAAAACACATGGGGCCTGGTTTCACAGACGGGGCTTAGACTAAACCAGGATTAGATCATAGTTCAATTAGGACATTTAAGTCATTTTTATAAACATGCTTATAGAAAACATTACTGGTGTGCATCTTGAGACAAAACAAAGACACTGATATGTGTTAAGATCAATCAGTGCAAGGTTCTTTCAGTTGAAACAGCTCAGATTTACATTTTAGTCTGGGACTAGGCTTAAGCCTTGTCTGTGAAACCAGGGGATGATTTATTAACACATATTATAAGACAAACATATTGAACAACGTATTTAACATATCCAAAAATATATATATCCCAGGTTAAGAGTAAAATAAATCATGTGTGAATCCTCATCTCAATTCATGAGTGAAATTCCAAACAACTAAAAGAACATGTGTTGACATTAAAGTTGATTAAATCTGAATATCAGAATATTCATAAATCAGAATATTGATTAAATGAACTCTAAAATGTAAAAAATGTAACCACAACACAAGCAACAAGTCTAAAAAAATGAATGAGGAACATTTAAAATAGAAACCATACGTAAAAAATAATAAAAAATGCTATGTTCTCTAAACACTTTAAATGAACTTCGTGTCCATATCTTAAAGCTTCTGCATCTACATTTTGCTCCTCTCATCCTTTCTTCACTTCACAGATTGAACTTCATGACTCTTTCTATTCTCTCTTTCCTTTCTTCCATCTCTGACTTGAATTTCCTGACTGCAGACTCATCTCTGTTTTCTAAAAAAGTGAATTATACATGTCAACTAAAATAACCAGTGAATGTCAATTTATTGAATGAATTTGAGTCTAATGACTGAAGGTTAAAGGTCGGCCCACTTTACCTGAATCTAACACACTCAGCCAAAGTGGGCCAGCAATACTTAAACACCTTACAAGAAAACTAACACATTTTTAAACATTTTATTCCCTGTTAACTGTGGAAACAAAAACAGCAGGAACTGTCCCAATAATATTTGTTTTCATTTAGTGAGCAACCTTATAATTTAGAAATGAAAATCACATCGAAGGGTTTTCTACCTTTCACCATGACACAGCCCTCCGTTGAGGTGTAGCATCAACCAAAACGATTTGATCATTTAGAGAAATAGTGTCCCTTTAATTAAGAACCATATTGTTATGCTCTGAAACCTAAATGACCCACTTTACCTGAATTCACCCTATTTTTATCTAAGTAGATAGAAATAATTGTCATGTCTTAAAAATCGGTAAGTTTGAGCTTAAAGCTGTTTTGGTGCTGTTATTATATTTTAGAGGTGTGTGTGTCATTCATTCAGTAACAAACCTCCAATTCCTTTTCAATTATTTTATCCAAATTACTAGAATTAAATTCAGACCACCTGACGGTCAAAGCGACATTACGTCAATAAAGTGTGCAGTCAGAGGAAGACCACGAGGATGAGGCCTTAGCCGTGTGTAATGCTAGCTAGCTAAGCAGCTCAAACTCTACAGAGCACTATAATCATTCCTCAGCGCCCACCGGTGTGATATAATGAGCTCCTTCACGTCTTAGACTCTGTTCACATGGCATGTGTTTGCAAGGGACTATTTTCTGCAAAGCTGCCATCAAACAATATGAACTGAGAAAAGCATACATCAAAATGAACATGATATTAAGGATTCTCACACACATGCTCACTAAAACATACCCAATATTACCTCATTTGCCAAATAATCCAATGTATTGTTCTGTAACTTTTGTTTAATCATCAATCAGTTCACTTTGGAAATGATATTTAATAGACTTGAGTGCCCTCTAAAATGCCATGGCCAGCATTAAATGAAGAATTTAGCAACTTAATTGTCAATATATTTATTATAGCCTAGCGGGCCTGTTTTAACTATTGTCATATTCCATTTTGAAAGCTTGTTAAAAATTGTAAAAATGGCATTTTAAATATAAACCAATCTGATTTGTCATGATGTAATTACAACTAAAATGACTGAATCCTGAATGTGCAATTGTGTTTCCTGTTTACTATATTAAAGCTGCTTTGAAGCTGTCTGTACTGCAAAATTGATGTGAATTTTTATTTCCCAGCAAAATGTAACTATATTATCGCTCAGCTCTCTTTACATGAAGTTTGATATCAAAGTATATACAACTTAAGCCACATAATATACATGCATGAGTTCTGTGTAGGTTCCTTTTGTTTGTCTTTGGACTTTTATGTTGAAGTGTTTCCTGTGCTGTATTTGTAGTCAGTTTGTAGTTGTTACCCTTGATTAGTCTGATTGCTCCAGGTGTGTCTTGTTACCCTGTGTATTTACTGTATACCCGTGTTTCAGTCCTTGTTGGCTGGTTGTTGTCCAAAGACAAACACAAGGAACCTCCACAGAACACGTGGCACTTGTGTATACAGCAAATCTCAACTGCATGACTGCTTGTATCATTGCAAAACATAAACTATATTCTCTCCCAGCTTCAATCTGCTAAATTCAACTATAAGGCATGAAGACATTTGAGATATTATAAACATTAACATCACGATTTTCTCTAAAGCTACTTTGAAACAATGTGTATTATGAAAAACACTATGCAAATAATTGTTTATTTGCATAGTGGACCACATTTAGGCTGGTGAGCGCTCATGAGCTACCAAGATGGCAGATTTAAAATCAGATGGCTTTCTCCAGAAATACTATCGACCTCTTTAACTCCAACAGATGTGTTGTTGGTGATACAGTCAGAACATTATCATTCGTAAGGATGTCAACCAGCATATTAAATGAAATGGCACGCTTCAGTTTTGGACTATATAGACACAAATTCTTAGCAAAACAGAACTGATGCTTATAAAATTGCTTCACAAGCTAAAGACCGTTTCAACACTTGACCTCCACTGTCTACAGTGCATTACAATACCTGACCTTCTCCAGTTTATGCTTTATGGAATGTAAACACAAATCATGTGAAAGTGCCTTGAGACCTCAAATGTCATGAATCAGTTCTAATATGAAAACAAGATATTCATAAAGAAGCAAAGCCTCATTTTTTGACACTTCATATTGTTGTATTAGACTGTACCAAGGCAAACGTGCACTCTTGAACCGCAAGTAGCAGAACATTGAAAAATGATTTCTATTTTGTTGTGGACACAAAGTTTGCTTGGATACTGATTTTACAAAAAATGCTTTTGTTTCCTTCAGAGGCATGAAGTCCAAACAGTATACTGAACAGTACTGTATTTAACCCTCTAGGCACATCAGAGTAAATAATCAAGATGAACACAAACTTTTATTTTACAGATGGTGCAAAACTGAAATGATGAATCGACAATAAATGAGATGTGAAAATCAAAAGGCAGCAAAGTAAAAGAAAAAAGCCTAGCTTATGTACACAATTTATTCCATACAAATAAAAAACAAAACACTCTTCTTTTTAAATTTCATATAATCAAAACTATAAGAAGGTCATAAGAAATAACGGCAGAGTTGTCCAGCAGCTTACAATCACACTAGGCCCTGATTGGCTTGTAGTGTTTATAAGTCATGTGATGGTGAAAGCGTAGCAGCGTGGGCGGAGCTCAGGAGCTGATTGGAGGGATGAGATCAGCTGACTGTAAGGTGTCCTCGCAGGGGCTGTGGGAGCTCTGCAGATTGAGCTGCTGCTGAGTCTGAAGCTTCAGAATGAGCTCCTTGATCTCGTCCCGCTTGGTTTTCATCCGTTGCTGGGGAAACCAATCCAATAAATTCATCGGGAGATGAAAGCTTGGAAGAGGTTTCTGGGAAAAAAAAACATAAAATAATCAATTATTGCATTAGTTGCCAATAATATAGGGGTGTCCCCGACTACAGATTTTCATAGTCGAATCGGAATGGTCGAATCTTGCTGATGTTTGGGGGCGGGGCCAAAATACATTACCGAGAGTTAAGTCAGACATTCGACAGTCATAAACACTGATGTTAACACACGGAAAATGTGTAACGGACGCCTCGCAGATACAAAAATAATGTTTTATGTTTTGATTAAAAGATAGTTAACATTAAACTTCAGCGAAACTCTTAAGAATTCAATTTTTTTACAATAGTGCTCTCATTATAACGTTATGTATATGACAGTTATTAATGTTCTGCATTTCTGTTTTGAGCTGCACACAGTGAATCTGACCAGTAGATTGAAGTATAATAGCAGGTTTTTAATCAATGGGATTTAACTCAGTTATCTCATATAAAATACACTTAGTTATTTATACAACATAACATTAATATTACGACTTATAGGCTATCTGCACAAAATGCCCCGAATACATGAACGTGTCTGCGTGGCTTTGAATGAACTCCTTTTGTGGACAAGTTTGTGGCAACTAAACTCTAAAAATTTAAATTAAAAAAGCGTTTTATTATAATAGTGTTCTCATTATAATGTTATGTATATGACAGTCCCAGTCATAGTTATTAATATTCTGCATTGTTGTTTGTCCTGCTCCTGCTGCGCGCTGAAGAGATAATCACAGTACTATATACAATGAAGCACTTTACTGCAGCGCAACTCAACCAAATGCATCCTATACGAGATCAATATATACACAATATATATAAACCGGCTGAAATGTTTCATATATAAGCTGGTTTATATATAAACCGGCTGAAAACCCTACCTGATCGAAAAAATCCAGTCTTTCACTCTACTTGTGTCAGTTTGAGTCTTGTTAAAGATTTAAATCCCTGCCGCCAAGATGATCCTCTGTCCGTCACGCATTATGGAAAGTCAAACTTAAATCTGTAGGGGTGGTTGGATTTATTCACGCACGTTCAAATATTTATTTAAAGCTTCTTTCTTTTCAGATAAGAATTTACAGCATTAACTTAATAGGCTGAATATTAACTTATTGGGAGAAAACCGGTAGTTCTATGTGAAATCAGACATTGAGCACCCCCATATACCCACAATGGCATGATCATAACACCTCAGCGAATATTCGACTGTGAGATTGGTATCGAATCAGGCTACTCCTATCGAAGCATCGAATCTTCGACTATTCGGGGTCACCCCTACAATAATGTACTAGAGCAATGTTGTAGAGCTGATTCATCTGTAGATCATTTCTTTGTTTAATCCATAATTAAAAAAAAATGTTATTCCACATTCTGTCCAATGTTGTCCTCCAAATAATGTGCAATTTGAAGTTAATGAAAACAAGAATAGTGAATGTATCTATGTAGGCTATGAACAACTGAACATTATGTGAAATAAAGGGGTTCAAATTTAAGCTGACTGCTTACCATTTGAAAGTAGATAATAATAACAATAATAATAATGATATGATAAACAGATCACATTTATATTCTGGAAACTAAAAATATAATCACTTGTTACTTGTAAAATTTTAAACCTGCATTAAATGTCAAACTAGTAATGCTTTAGAAAAATGTACAAAGTTTGAGTCAGAATAATTGCTGATGCTTTGATGTGAATACTGTATGCGTGCCATCACTGTTTCTCAGAGATTTGCTGTCAGGGTGAGCCTTTATGCAAAATGAAAATGTGTGACTTTCTAACATTTACAGAAAAGGATACAACCGTAAAATGCAAATTAATGTGCCGAGGAAAACAAGCCTCAAACGCATGAAACAGCACATGCATCCGTCACATTAAACTCTGTGCTCTTTCAAAGTGCTTCATGTTTAGGACATCTTGTGTCGTTCACTTTTTCCTGCAACTTCACTGTGTAAAGTAGTGTAACTGACAGATGTTTTCCATGTACAGAGTGCAATCAATAATCAAATTTTCTTTATTGATTAGCTGTTGCAGCCCTATATTGTTGAATTACTGCTTCTGATCAGCTGACACACTTTCCAGGTGTGCAGAGCTATTACGAACAGAAATCGTAAGAAATTCAATACTGGTTTCCATTCAGATTAAGATTACTGGTTCCTTTAATGATTCTTTTAACATTTCAGGGCACAAAAAAAAAAGCAACACTTCTGCCAAAATTCTGAGATCAGTTAACAATTCCTGCAAAAATGTGCTATTGCAAAAAACAAGATTGTAACTTTTTTTGTTTTATTTCACAGCCCACGAAAGCTGCACTTGACACAGCTGGCAGACACGGTTGTATGAAAATTCCGGTAACACTTTAGTTCAGGGACCAATTCTCACTATTAACTAGCATGCATATTACTAACATATTGGCTGTTTATTAGTTTATTATAAAGCACATATTAATGTCTTATTCTGCATGACCATATGTTAGATCAATTAAACCTACCCCACACAAACTTAACTACCTTACTATTGCTACAAGCAGCAAATTAGGAGATTATTGTGGCGTCGTAGTTAACAGTAAAGGTCCTTGCACACTGAGTCTGAAATTTTCGTATGCATTTTTTCGTATTCGTCATCCTAAAAATTAATCACGCACAGAAACCTTGCACACTGAGTCCGATGTGTATTAATTAATTTGCAGAACAGTACTAAATGGAGTCTTCAAGCAGTGAGGATGATTTGGTTGTCCTCTCACTTCTTAAAAAGAGAAAAAGAAAGGAATTATTGGGTCCATCCAATCCTGAGATATAGAGAGGACGGAAGGAGCAGCGGGATTATCCCGGGCGATTCAAAGTTTACATCAGGATGTCAGCGGCTCAGTTTGATGCTTTGCTAGCGATACTAGAGCCACATATTAAAAAAAGAAGAACTCAGTGAGCAAGGATCTTTACGGTGCTTTGTGCTGCATAGTAGATGAACTTGACAATTGCCGTTCTGGATGTTGGCGTTCGCTTGTACGGTGGCTCTGAATTGTCAAAACATCTCTCAAAATGCTTGCTACGGATGCGAAAAACGCAGAAAATCGAACCCGATCCTAATTTTTTTTTATGACAGACGAAAGTTTCGGAGGCAGTGTGTAAACGTGATTGACAAGGTGAGGTCATATTTATTTTTTATTTTGTCTGGTTTTTAATTTCGGATGAAAATTTCGGACTCCGTGTGCAATGGCCTTTAGAATTGGTCCAAAAACTAAAGTGAGATCTGAATAACCTATTAGATTTACTGCAATGTCATTCATCTTTACCAGGATGTCTGGGATCTGTGTGAACGAAAGTGTAGAATATGAGGAAGCTGTTTTTTGAAAATCTTTCAGACTCTATTCTGGGGGATCCAGAATATGTTGTCCAGTCCACTATTAGATATACAGTTCCCATGAGTCCTCTCACCTCAAAGAAGCTCTCCACATACTGCAGCACATAAACTCCACAGTCACTGAAGTTATCCTGCTGGGGCACACGAGGACTCGAGCCCTTCATCACATCCTTCCCAAAACTCCTCTTGGAGCCTTTCTTCACCTCCCACTCCACCTCTAGATACCTGCACAAACACCAGGACAAACACTCACTAATATACATGCAAACTTACAGCCACTCTCGTTATTGTTTAAAGACGACATGATTCCCACAGAAAAATAACTATTCGTTTAATAAGTACATGCAAAAACATATGTGATCAGAAAATCACATCCATTTAAAGGTTTTATTTTTACTCGTCTGTAACTTACTCTCGTAATGTTTTCACCACAGTCGACCTGGTTGGTCCACGCAGGGAGTCCATGATCAGAATACAAGGCCTGAGGATTTTAATAATATGACAAAGAGTGCTGAAATATAGGAACTGAATTGGAATTTAAAATTCACAATTAAATTCTAAATGTTAAAAGACCCTGGTTTGCATTTCTGTCATTGTTTATAATATACTGGTTTGAAGTAGGGATGCACCCAGGGCCTAAAACTAACTTTTTGCCACACCTGCTAATGGCCGGTGACGTGATAAAATTTACCGGCCAAAAATTTTTTTTACCGGCCATGAAACTCTTTTTTGCAAAAACAGGCAGTTATTACTACTACAATGACTAAACATATTTACAATGTTTTTTTTTTGCTGCTACTGGTGTCTCTATTAAATGCATTTTCCCTCAGTTTTACCTATTAATTATAGCCATTCAACATTACAGTATAATTGAAAGCCATTATTTTTAACATTTAATAGGCTCTGAAATATATAACATCTTTTAATTTAAGTGATTTTGAAGCAATCTTCAGCACATAAACTATAAATTACATATGCATAAATTATACAGATTAATCTTTATTCAAGCTACAAAAGTTAATCAGCGACTAGAGTAGTCCAATGATTTCTCTTTTTCTTTTGTTCTTTGATTTACATCACTAACAGACTTCAGCAGGTTTCACTTTAAAATCAGCGTTGTCTCTTTAAAACCTGATGCACATGACGTGGATCTGTCACATATCCTATTTTCTCCCAACTCTTTACAGTCATTTAAGACTTTATAACTCATTTAAGACTACGTTTACAAGATAACTCGCCAAAACCACGCATTTTGACATAATTGTGTGTGTTTTCGTCCGTTGAAGCGCTACTGGTGCACTGTCTAAAGCGGCTCGGTGCATGTGTACAGCCAAACGTAGCCTACTTCACTACACCGTTTTTAAGCAGCGAAACCCCAGGTATGTGTCACCACATTCTCGGGTTATAAAGAGTAAAGATATCTTCTCAGGTAAAAGTTATTAGAACTGTGTCAAGGACAAGTGGGCAATCACGCTGCTCTGACCTTATCAGCCCGTTTGTATCCTATTATTTGATTCGCTCTTGTCGCTTATGACAGAACAGCTCATCACAATGATCTTGTCTTAGGAAAATATAATTTTATTCGCTTACGTCAGAAACAGCGAATCTCTTTAAAAACTGCCTGTTGTTTTACCCGCCAACTGAAAACTGACACTGTTACATATACTCGCCAACGCCAATTTTTACTTGCATTTGGTGCTTGGCGAGTGTTAATTTTAGGCCCTGGATGCACCGACGTATCGGCCAATAATCGGTATCAGCCGATAAATGTAATTGTTTAAAAACAGCAGATGATCAGGGACTATTTATTTCCTGTCAGTCAAAAGGGGGCAGAAAATGTATCAGACAGCAACTTGCATGAAGAAAACATTTCTTGTGTCATACTGTCATATAAGACAATAATAAGACATTGACGCAGCACTGTTCTATTTGACCCTACGAATCATAATTCAAGCCACGGTTTCCCCTTCACTAAACATTATTTGTAATGTGTCTCTGATCCAAATATTGCAAAGAGCTTTATGTCATGTCTAAAAAGAGTCTCATCTTTCAAATCTTGTACTTATTTATCACAAAATGTGAATAAATGCAGTTTTAATGCTCAGATAACGTAAACATATGTGCGTGATGTTGCTGACACAGAACAGCATACGTTGTTTAAGTTCAGATCAAAGCATGCGTCGTGATGCTCTCCAAAATGGCACCAGGGTGACGCGGAGACAAATTGTTGAATAAAGTCGTTATTTTTGTTTTCTTTGCGAACAAAAAGTATTCTCGTAGCTTCAAAAAATTACGGTTGAACCACTTGGATCACATGGATCACTTTAACGATGTCCTTGCTACTTTCTGTGCCTTGATCGTGTAAGGACCCTTGCTGTCTATGGAGGGTCAGAAAGTTCTCGGATTTCATCAAAAATATCTTAATTTGTGTTCTGAAGAAGAACGAAGGTCTTATGGGTTTGGAACGACATGAGGGTGAGTAATTAATGACAGAATTTTCATTTTTGGGTGAACTATCCCTTTAACCTCTAATGTACCAAATGAAGGGGCTCCCTGTATAGTTTACAGCATTAGTTGGGAGAGATTTTTTTTTACTTTAATAAAACTAAATTATTGGCATTGGTATCAGCAGATATCATTCTGAATAACCACCTGTACTGGCTGAGAAATTTCTTATCGGTGGATCTCTAGTTTAAACTCTTCTGTAGCTTTCAAACTGTAAACAAACAGGGTTAATATTGGGTAAATCAAAGCTAACATGCAATTAAAAAGTTAAATAATTTATTTTTAACACATTTATCTGATTTGATGTAACTGATTCACTCTGTTCTAAAATTTTATATTGAATCAAAATATTTAATATAATGTATTAGCTATGCAAAGTTGTTTGAGGAATATTTGCTCTCACTGTTTGCAGGTGGTGGGTTTAGACATCAACTCTTTGTCAAAGCTGCCACACTCATCGACCAAACTGTCCTCTTCACTACACTCGTCCTGAAAACACAGATAACATGTGAGAGAGACAGACAAAACTCCCAAAAATCATCCAAACATTACATTTCTTGTACAAATTTAATACACAAAATAAACACACTACACCATAATAATAAATGTTGTTGATAATTGAAAATAGTATTTTTCCATTATGAAAGTAAGCCTGCTATTAATAATCCGAACTGTGTATTCCAGTAAAGGTTATCTGAAATCAGTAATCAAATATCACTAAATGAATGTAATCTGACTACTTTTAGTTAGCTTTAAATGACCTCACAACCTTACATGTAAAAATGAAGGAACTCTTGAACAAATGAACACGATGTTGGAAACGAAACTATTTTATAACCATTTCTGTTACCTAAAATAGTTCCATTGTTGCCTTGTCACAAGTAGTTTGCATGTGTAACCTTTTTATTTACATTTAAGTATGTACAGCACCATTCAAACGTTTGGGGTCAATGAGATTTTTTTTAATGTTTCTAAAAGCCTCAACAAAGCTGAATTTTCAGCATCATTACTCCAGTCCTCAGTGTCACCTGATCCTTCAGAAATCATTCTAATATGCGGATTTGCTGCTTAAGAATTGTTTTATTATTATCAATGTTGAAAACAGTTGTGCTGCTTAACATTTTTGTTGAAACTGTGATAATTTTCTCTTAGAATTCCATGAGAAATAGAAAATTCCAAAGAACGGCATTTATTTCAATTAGAAATCTTTTGTAGCATTGCACAGATAAAAATAAATAAATTAGGGATGCACGATATTATCGGACAGATATCGGAATCGGCCGACAATGGCTTTAAATGTAAATATCGGCATTGGCCTGATATGAAAAATTATGCCGATATGTCTTGCCGATAAGAGGAATGGGTTAACTCACATGTGCTCACACATTAAATTCACATTTAATCTGTGAATGCACCTACAGAATGATGCGTTCGGTGTGTGATAGAGTAAACAGTAATAGCACGTGCAGTAGCAGCCTCCCCCCGGGTCCTAATGCCCTCTCAGTAAAGAGTTTTAATCTGTAGGGTGCGCTGTTGTCCTACTTCTAATTATATTAAAAGTAAAATAGCCTACACAAATCATATTTAGACTGTGTTTCTGATTAAATAAAGCAGTAATTGATGTCATAAAATAATGAGTATGTTTTGATTTAATGGTCAGAAGCTATAGCTTACATGAAAAGAAAACAAATCACAAACATGACACTTGTAAATTAAATAAATTTACATATACTGATTTATTCATTAATGTGTAATATGTTTTATTTTTTTAACAAATCATGAGCTCTATAAGATTTTCAGAATTTTTACAACTCTTCTGTTTTAGACCATCTACAAATGTTGAATCTTAAAATAAAATGTCAGGGTTAACACTGCATCTTTCTGGGGGGGAAAAATGCAGCGATTGATAAATAGTTTATTTATAGTTATTTTCAAAGCTTCAATGTACTGTTAAAAAAACTTCATTATTTTTTATTTAATTTTAATAAACAAGTTCTTGTTAAAAACTAACCAAAATTAAAAATATTTTGTTTATAATTTCTGCACAGGAGAGACTTTGTGTTGTTTCCAAACAAAAGGAAATATATCGGTATCGGCCAAAATGAGTTGAAAAATATCGGCATATCGGATATCGGCAAAAATCCAATATCGTGCATCCCTAAAATAAATCTTTACATCCCTACAATATATGCTCACTTTGATGGCTACATTACAAAAGTGAACTCTGATACCACAGATTAGCCAAACTGAGGCGACTCACCTGACATGAGCTTTGGTCATCTGAGTGATGGGAGTCATCTGTCCCATAACACTCGATTATTCGGTGTAAACCATCTGGAATAAAAACCAAACGGAAATCAAGCAGTGACACAGCGGCCGTCTGCATTCACTCACTCGTGTGGCTCACGTGCTCACCTGTGTACTGCTGCTGTCTGTTCACATCAGCTGCAGATCTGTGCGGGACGGCCGTGTGCTGCCTGACGTCGTCCAGCTCAGCCGAACCTCCATCAGTGGGCGGGCTGGAGGAGACAGCAGTGCTATGGGCTTGAGTTTGAGGCTGGTACAGTGGGTTTGGCTCAACATGAGCCTTCTCCAGACCCGGAAAACAGATTATGGCGAGATACCAGTGTGCACTAGATGGACACAGAAAGACAGATCAGGAGATTAGAAGTCTCATTAAAAAACATAATACGCACACCACTTAGGCAGCTGATTTAAAATAAATCACAATGCATTTGAAGGACAGTTTAACATGTTAATTTAGTGTGAAATAACCAGTAAATAGATGAATAAAAAGCAATTCAAGCTTTCCATTTCCCCCGATCCATACAGAAGTTGATTTCAGAAGTGATTTTCCTATCATCTGAGCAATTTAAGCTTGAAGTACACTGCCCTCCAAAAGTTTGGAAACGCCCTAGAAAAGTGGGGTTTTGGACAATATTGGCATGAATCCTTTTTAATTTGTGATAATTTTGCACTGATAAGGGACAACACAAACTACGAAAACATATTTTATTACATAAACAGTTTATACATATAAAAAAAAAAAAAAATTTGATTAATCAAAATATCCACCATTAGCAGCTATTACAGCTCTGCATAATCTGGGCATCCGAGCTGTCAGTTTATTCAAACATTGTCTCTGAATTGGCAATCAATTGTTGAAGCTACAGTATTAAGGTGTGCTGACCCAAAACTCTTTTTAAAAACCTGGGCCAAGTTTAAACCAGTAACCAGGCATCACAGCTGGCAAAGGGGCATGTCTGACTTTGACATGTATATATTGCCATTATTATGTTTTATTGCTGGTCTTCAATGATAACGTCAAGTTACTTTAATGTATTTGCACCCAAAAATGATAAGGATTTATGCTGATATCGTCCAAAACCACACTTTGCCAGGGGTGTTTCCAAACTTTTGGAGGGTAGTGTATAACATTCAAGTTGTTAAGAATCCACAAGTTTTTAAATAACACAAGCTGATACTACAGGCAATACCCTTCCCTAAACCACAGGAGACAACCGAAGGAAGACTTTGACCTGTCAAACTTTCATTTGAATGACAATGAAAGACATTCACATGCATTCTTCCTCAGGGTGGGCGATATGATCAAAATCTTATATCACGATATGAGTAATTTTATATCACAATAACGATATATGTCACAATATAGTTTTTTTTGCTTTTAATAAGGCTTTTATGATAGCAAAGTTTTTGATACAATATAATTTTCATAATTCTTGTCACCAGTGTCAATATCACAAAAAAACTAATAAAAGCCACAAAAAAAGAGATAAAAAAAAAAATCAAGCTCACTGAAGGTAAGAAACTAATTACAAGCAACAGGACAAAAAACTACAATAAATAAATCCTACATACATTGTACAAATTAATCAAAAATACTTTTAGTTTACACTGTGTAAATTAAATTTCTTATTATTAAAGTTACAAAAGTTATTTAGTCACGAGCAATGAGAGATTTTCTCTCACTGTTGTTTGATTAATCTGAATGACAGACAGGAGGAATAATAGGCAGCTTCCCCTTTAAGACTGAACATCCGGATCCAATATACTGTTACACATGTGTTTTCTTTCTCAGCTGTTTACTTTCACTTAAGACCTAAATGACTGGTTTTACGAGGATACTTGCAAAGACGGGCATTTTCATACATATAAGTATGTGTATTTAACCATTCAAGGCCAAAAAAGCAGCAAGAATACTCATGTGCTGTATGAGCAGCGGATTCGTGTCTCACAAACAGCACGAGCGTATAGCAATGTTGCTTGCATTTAAATGGCTTAAAATCACTCGTTTTTAAACAGCAATGCTTAAATGTGTGCAAACTACATTTTTGTGACCACAGTGCACCGCCACTTGACACGAGTGCATAACCGCGATATTACAAATTTCTACCGGTTAATCGTATCTACTGCCGTATATATCGCCCACCCCTAACTTTTCCTGTTATGGCCAATTCCTCATGTAATCGATAGATCAATGGAGATAAATAAACTGTGTCTTACGACTCATTGATGGGCACAAAGATGAAGTCTTTCTGGAAGAGATCCACGTGACGTGTCCATGTCTTCACTCTGTTGTGTTTCCTCTTCTGTATGCTGCAACACATCAAAAAGTCACATCTGAAATGAATCTCAGAACTAAACAACAGCACAGTAACTGAGCTCCAAGGAAATGTGAATATTTGAGATGACGTGAGCTCACGGTAAGTTGGACGCGTCGACCGTGTTTCTCCGCTCTCTCTGATTGAGTCTCTTATAGAAGAACGAGCTAAACATGTGACTGCGGCCAGCATCTTCCTTCTTCAACTTCTCCAAAAACAGATATCTAGTAGCACAAAGTACACGATTATCAGATAATGTCGAATTTATGCCCACTTACAAAAAAAAACACTTTCATGAGATTTACAATTTTTTTATTTTTAATAAAACACTATTTGGTCACAACAATTAATATTGACTGAAATAAAGATAATGACTTTAAATAGAAGTCGATGATGACGTCGTTGAGAAACTCTCCGTCGTTCAGACAGTGAAGGTCTTCATTGGTTACAGAGATTCCTCCTTTAGCAGGCGGCGGGGGGTAAACCAACAACCTACAGAAACAAACAAAAACAACACCACCTTCAACATATCATTGGCCTTTTATATATGTATGGAATATTTTATTTCCTGATTTTTTTCTACTGGCCATCGCTGTTCATCAGCTCAAATTTTCACTGGCCTCCCAATATTGTCAATGGCCCACAATAAAATAAAGAATAATTTTTATTGTTTTTCACCCATACAACCTTGTATTGTAATAAATAAGGCTGCTACTACATCAACATTTTATATATTAATGACATTTCAAAATTCAATTTCAGTACAAATGAACTACTAGCCTAACTAATGTAAAGTTCAGCGAATGGAGTTCTCTTTCACTTCTCATCTGATTTGAATGGTTTAATGTCTTGAACGTTTAAATAGGCAAGACTTAAAAACATGCAAATGCTAAACTTTTGTGATCATGCAGTATATACTGTCTATTAGAGGGGGTTGGAAATAATCGATTCTCCGATGCATCGTGATTCTCTTCAATGGAAAAAAATTGTAGGTTGTTGATTGGAGAAGTCAATCAAGTAATGACATTTTGATTAAACAAGTTTTTTTTTTTTTCTTGCCAAGCTGAAATTAAATGTTGGAGCCAAAGATAGTAAGTGGGAAGTAAAAAAATTGAACAACTGGCCTGATTAAGCTAGCAGAAAAAAAAAATTGAGCACTGTACCCAACAACATAAAGGAAAATAAGAAAATAATCACTGTGCCGAATCATAGAGAAAATTGCAAACAAATGTACCAAGTGACACATGAAGATACAACTGATGTGTTTGGTTAGAGTCTTACTTTATGATAGGACCAGTGAAGGTTGGCTGGAGCTCTGCCATCTCGTCGTCCTCTTCACAGTACTCCTGGAGCCGAGCAGACATGCGCGTTCGCACACTCGTCGCTACACAAGTGACGGAGGCTGCTGGGGCTGTATTCACTGTTGCAACGGTAACCGTCACTACCGAAAAGGATGCCGAGGCTGATAGGGTTGAAGATGGTGTTGCTGATACTACAGCTCTCACTTCCTTAACCTGAGGTGAAGGACAAACATTGGCACCTTTGATACATGAGAATAAGACACATCAAGTCATAATTATCACGATTGAGCGCAACATAAATCACCTTTTCTTTGGAGGATTTATTGTACTCAACCAGTCGAACGTTGGCCTCATCAAAATTGATCATCTTGGGGAAATCTGACAGATTGTTGTTTCTGCCGATTTCAGCAAGGATATCCTCCAGAATCATCTGCTCTTGCAATGAGGGGCCGCTCTCGAAAATCAATACAATATACTTCTCATCATCTGGAGAGCATCAACAAAAAAAAGGAAAGGAGTAAGAAGTCAGACAGAACCAAAAGAAACCAAGAGCATAAAGTGCTCCTGAAACAAAATCACTACCAAAAGAAAGAGTTTTGGACAGTGTCATATGTCAATAAGTCAGTTTCGCTGCATTAGTAGGACCCTATGAAATCCATTTTATTTTCCCTCAAATTCAGTTTTAATTTTTTTTGGGATTCTGTTTTTTTCCATTTTAATTTTTCTAGACTCTGTTTTAATGGTTAAATTTCATTAGTCAAAAAACACGTCTAATTAACTGAAATCATGAAACTTTATTAAATGTTTAAAAAAAAAAAAGACATTTTAAGGCCCTATGAAATCGGTTTTATTTTTTACCAAATTCTGTGTTTTCCATTAATTTTCTGGATTCTATTTTAATGGTTTAATTAAATTGTAATAAATAAATCAAATCTCTGTTTAATTGATTTTATAAAGAAAATATAAAATTTTCTGGTGCATAATTTTTGGGGTAAATATTTCCTAAAAAAATACTTTTTTAATAATAATTTTATTAATAGTAGTAGTTCTATCATTATTACATAAAGTGATATTTGTGTCACAGTTTATTTAAGTTAAACCAAACTTTTATTTTGACGGGTTGTTGTGAAGACCTTTAAAGGGGTCATCGGATGCAAAATTCACTTTTACATGTTGCTTGAACTGAAATGTGTGTTGGCAGTGTGTGTACACAACCACCCTATAATGATAAAAATCCACCCAGTGCTTTTTAAAAAATCCAGATAAATAATATCCCCTTTTTCAAATCAAGCCGTTCTCAGATGCCTGTCTGTGTGACGTCACACAGACCCAGGCCCCTCCCACGATTGTTGATTGACACTAGCGTTTTACCTTAGACCCGCCCTGAGTGTGCTGTCATCAGTCCACCCTTGTTTCACCGCCGGAGCAGATGTAGACAAGAATGGCTCCTAAGTGATTGAGGTGTTTTGTTGTTGAATGTAATAATGAACATAGCAGTTGTCATTTACTCCCGACATCTGAGCCGCTGAAGACGCAGTGGATTACCTTTGTTACCTTTGAGTACCCATGCCCTAAAGGCCTCGATATACTTCAAAAGGAAATCGAAGAATGAACTGATATGACGTAATTTCGAACAAAATCAGGCCGAAACGAAGTTTGTTTTGAGTTCGTTTCGGCAGTTCGATACAGCTCACCAAAGCGAACTTTCTGGGCAGTTCGTTTTGGCTCCTAAACACCTTTGAGCTCCCATTGGTCCATGGCGATTACGCAATCGGTGGGTGTGTTCTATAGCTCCGCCTTCTCTGACGCGCAATTGTTTTTTCCCGGTTCGTTTCTCATTCAACAAAGGACAGGCAGGAGAACAACATCTCCAAGTCACTAGCAACATAAATACACTGTGTCGAATAGCTGAGCTGCCACAAATATATCCGCACCTGTACGATCGCTCGCGGAGAGACTTTAAAGATTCAGAGAAAGCATTTAATTCCTAGAAAGAAATCGCAACGAAGCTTGGTGTCGACGACCCGGAGTTATACAAAAAGCGGCGTAGAGAAACATCAGATGCAAGTTTTCTAAAGCCATGAAAAGAATGAAAGAAAATGCGGGTGAGTTGGAATGTTCGAAAACAGTATACCGTTGCTCAGCCTTTACGAACTTCTTTTTGCCCACAAACGAAGAACGAAAACGAACTTCGTTTGAAGTATATCGGGGCCTTAAAAGTATGTACTCTTTTTGTGAAGACAAAGTACATACTTTTTGAGTATGTAGCAGAATAGTAGGCAAGCTTTGGGACATACTACTTCGTCATAGCTGCGTCTTTAATGGACGCTCTGTTGCTTAGTTACGTGCATCCTGTAACTGTTTAAACTGCCCTGTCAATCATCTGGTCATAGTTAACATCATCCACATTTAGTTTAATTTGATTTCCTACCGTATTGGAGAGAAATAAAGAAGCACATCGCAGCTCTTTCATGCCGAGAACTCTGCTCATGTGTTTAAGTCATTAAGTTAATGACCAAACGTATCATTATATAAGTTCACAGTGTTGCTGCAGATGAAATATAACGTGGATAACATTAAATACATATTTTTTCATCAGGTTAGACATTGATTATTTATCACTCAAATCCCTTTCTCTACCTGTCCGTCGGTCACGCATATCCGCCATGTTTGTAGTTTTTAAACACTTTTTATGCATGTTTGTAGTTCTAATCAAATCCTCGTTCACAGCGCAATGTGTTGTGGGCAATATTAGCCATTAGAGCAGTCCGGACTCCGGTCCGGATCTGGAGGGAATTCAATCCGGACCCGCCTCCATTTCATATCTCAAGAGCACTAATTATATTTCCTACTTTGATAAACGCATGTTAAACTTTTAAATCATTTGTTTAGTTTTTTTTAAATGTCCTTTTGGAGATGGTCCGAAATGAAAGCGAAGGCGAGATATTCAAACTTTTCTTTCGAGACATTTGTTGTCATGACATCCAGTGAGCGTATGACGTTTGACGTATTTTTATTTCATTTTTTTCACTCATATGGCCATTTGACTTATAGTAGTGTCCAAGTGTTTCCCATAAACTAAGTTATTTGTGGTGGCTCGTCACTATATCAAAACTGACCGGCACAAATAGCTAGATTTTCCAAAAGTCTTATACTTCGTTGAAACATGAGCATTGCATGTTTCAAAATAAAAATGCGGCGCAGGGTTTTTTATATGAATGTATCTTTGAAAAGAGCCGACCGTTTTCAGAAAAGCTCGATGTCGTTTTCATTTCGTCTTTCCTGTAATGTAGCGTTTGTGAGCTCAGAGCTGATTTGATTACAGCTGTTGCCGGGGAAACCATTATATCTGCACTCCAACAGCGCCTCCTGCTGGCAGAGAATCAATTTGCATGTGCAAGTCTGTGGGAAACACTGGTGTCAGCAAACATACACAATTACTCTACTCATAAACAATTACTCTACTCTCTTTTATGAGATAAAGGGGGGAAATAAGAAAATAGGCCAAATATATTGGCCCAAAAAAATCGGCATCATATATTGGCCATCGATCGCTAGAAAAACCCATATCGGTCGACCTCTAATGCTGACACTTAAATGACTTGTTTTGCCACTTTTGTATTAATGTTATTAATGTATTTTGAGTGCAAAGGGCACTTTATTTTTTTCAAAAAATTTGTGTTGATTTGTTATGCTTGTTATGTATCTTTATTAAAAACAAGTTTTGTAATAACCAATTGTTTATATTGAAAACTTAAATTTGGACCTTTGAATGTAGACTTTGAGAACCCCTGCGTTAGTGTGTGCATCGATCTGCACTTCGAATTCTAACCGGAAGTAGTAGACCATCCGGGAATCTTTGGCATACTCTTTTAAACATACTAAGATTTGGGACATACTAATTCTATTTTCGAATACTATTTAGGATGGATAGTATGCGAATTGGGACGCAGCAAGTCTCTCAGAGAACTGTGAGTCACACCACGAAAGATAGGGGCGGGGTGAGCAGAGCTCATTAGCATTTAAAGGAACATGCACTGAAACAGCTTGCTGTGAAAAGAGCTGTTTTTGACAAGGTAAAAAGGGTGTTTTATACTACCATTGAGAAATTAACCAAAGTATGTTATAGACTTTTCATTAAGACCCTAAAGAATCATATCAACTTGTGGAAAATGGGCATCCGATGACCTCTTTAAGTTTCTTTCTGTTTGTTTATATGACAACGATAATGTTTTTCAAAAGAAACGGTAAAACGCTCATGAAGTGACTCTTAGAGAAGTTCTAGAGACTATGTTTATGTGTTTATGTACTTATATATTGAGTCGGCAGAGGCTGAAAATACTACAGTATGTGTGCAGTAAACGACACTGCGCTTCTCTAATCCATATCACACTAATCCATATCATGTTCTGATTTAATTGTACTGGCCTACTTTTGATTTATTCATCCAAAATTCTGCAAATTCCGTGACATTCCGTATGTATGTAGGCTATGTATTCTACTGAACAATACTAATATATTTCTGGCACAATGTCTTCAAGTTAAGCCGAGCGTTTATTTTGACGGGTTGCTGTGAATACCTTTACATTTCTGTGTGTATCATAGACTGTATAAGACATATGACGCTAGTTTTACCTAAAAGGAAACTCCTAGAGATGTTCTTCATGTATTTATGTCCTCATTTAGAGAGACGGCAGACACTGAAATCACCGCAAGCGTCACGCACTTCAGTATGCGTGTAGTAACCGAAACGCATGTCTGCACCATTCATTCACACAGAGACACGCAGAACATGCAGGATTCATTTTTAAATAGTCTTTTTTCTGCTTAATATTTACAGATACTGGTAATAATTCATTCAAAGTTTGACAAATTCCGAGACATTCCGAGTTCTACAGTAAATTCCGTTTTTATGACTGGATTCTGTGATTCCATCCACGTTTTCCGCATTGCAGAAATCATAGGGCCCTACATTAGGTGAAACTTTAAGCAAGTATCATTTTCAAAGAATGATCATTTTCAATGATGCTTGAGCTTTTCTCAGAACTTTGAGTCATTTTTCCAATGACCTTTAAAGATGAAGTCTGTAAGATTTTTTTGTATGTCAAAAGATATTATATGAATAAGAATAATCGTAAGGGCACGATGAATGTAAGGGGCGTTTTCAAAGGTTGTTTGAAAATATGATTTATTTTTGTAATTCTGCTAAGTGACACTAGTAGCGCAGAAATGGCATACTTTGCTTTTAAGGAGACATTATCCGTATCGTTCTGATACTCACTGTTGCCGCTGCAGTCGTACCATACTCCTCCCTCGTCCCAAGACATCTGCAGCTGAGTCTGTAATCGCTGGCACTCCACATCGGTGGTCTGCAGAAACAGGACTGGCAGCTTCTTGACGGTACACCACTCACATCTGGTCAGCTCCGACGACCGCAAGAAAACACTCTCCAACACATTCACATCAGGACCTTCAATCACAACACCACAGCAAACAAACGACAACTCAATAAGTCTTATTTTACACAAAAGTCATAATGGTGACTGAATGAACCACATGAAACATTGCTTTCTACTTTAATTTCTTTAAAGCAGCATCTTACCTTCTGTCTCCAGCTGTATGTTTTCCACTGTAAACTAGAAGAAAACACCCCCCACAATGAATAACAACAAAATTATCACAAAGAAAACACACTAGGATTTAACGTACATTTATGTTAGAGGTTAACTGACATAGTGGTTTTACAGATTAATCTCAAACAGAAAGCAACTATTGGTTATCAGAAAAAAAACAAATCTTAACAGCAGTAGTTTGCAATGGTTATTCTTTGAATGCTGTATTTATATATACATTTAAAATTTTGTACTTATTTTTTAAAAACATTTAAAACAAATCGTCTGATTTATCGGTATATTAGAGAGATTAGGTACCAGTATTTGTAAAATCCACTATTGGTTGAACTCTAATTTAGGTGAATAATTATAGCATACCTCCAATGAACTATATCAAGCAATCTCACTTATGGACAATCACGAACATGTAGACAGCATCCAAAAAATAACAAATCTGAGTCTTTTTGACGCATCAGCTGCATAACTTGCAGAATAATTTAGATGTTCAAGCACTAGCAGCACTAAACGGCAAGAAGATAATTTAGTATATATATAAAAAAAAAATGAAATTCCAGCCCTGCAGGTGATATGAATCAGGTTTTTGGTTGATCTCACCACAACAGGTTTGGTGACCATCCTGCGCAGAGTGCCGATCCTTACGCTCCTGCACTCCAGAATAATACTGCTTAGCTTTTGCATCTGACCCACTTTCCTCTTCTTAGGAGATGGATCTTCACACACAGTGTTCCCAAACTACATGAGAATGAATAAATAATATATATAAGTATAATATATACGTACACACTCTAAATAGGAGAAATGACTTGGTGAACACATTCATACTTTCAAAATGATTTTCAGTTTTTCAGAAAAAAGTTAAAAATATTGTAAATTAACGCGAATTCTGCTGATTTGTCACGTTTGAAAAAAACAAAAAAAAAACAGAAATTGGTCAGTGAAATGTTGGCAGGCCAAGTGAAAATCTGAAATACTGAGCCCTGATATTAACTGGACCAAAATCCAGCATTAAGACAAAAAAAAAAAAAAAAAAAAAAAACTTAAGACGTAACACTGCTTACTGGATCCTTCATGCTTTTCCTTCTGGGCACCAGGTTCCTCTGGCTTGTCTGTGTGAAAAAGTCACTGCTAGGGTCCTCGTGTTCACCAGCTGCTTTAACAGCTGCTTCCACCCGACCGCCGGAGGGCACAGGAGACGAGTGGGCAGAGTCTGCGGGCCGCGGCGACACGCTGTCCAAGCGGCTAACGGTCCCGCTGCTGCTGACATCACTTTCTTCATCCTCGTCACTGGACAGCACAACTGCATTTCATCAAAACATAATCTGGATTACTGATCTCATCTCATATCCCTCAGTTTGTGGTTAAGCCTGACCAAAAATGCTTTGTAACTCACTATAGTCACAATTAAACAGTACAAGAATATTCATAATGATGCTTAATATTATTAGTAGCATACAATAAATGCTACTAATAATATTAACCATCACAACATATTCATAATATAGTATGATTATGTTGTGATGGTTAATATTATTAGTAGCATTTATTGTATGTTGCTTTGTTGCGAGTTGTATGCTCTTCTTTTCATCCTTGGGTTTGTTGAAAGATGTTATAAAAACAAAATAAATCGATTAGTATGACAGTCATATGTTAGCTAAAGGCACAAAAAAATATCGCATTTGAATCTCCTACATATGTGGCAGCACAAATTATATTTAAGAGTTGTAGAGGGACATAATGGTAGAGCCACAACTAACAATTAATCGATTGATTTCCTTAATTAATCAGATAAAAAAGGCAGATTTTTATTATATATGAAATCATATATACTGCCCAGTGTCCCCCAAACAATGAATGAAACTGAAGGCTATGAAAACAACTATAGTGAACATAGTCTATCCTATACATATGAAGAAAAAAAAAATAAAAATACAACTGCTTGCCCATGGTTTTAAAAGTTAAAACCACTAAACTAAAAAAAAAACTAGAAAATAAAAAAAAATTATTGGAACTTGGAAGAACTTGACTGGTCTGTAGAAAGCAAAGTCCTAATCCAAAAACTCATCACCAAATACCAATGACTCGTTTTAGACACTTCCAAAACTGTTGCAACAAAGATAGAAATACAATTTTTAAATACATGAATTATATTTCCATCTTTCTTGCCACAGTTTTGGAAGTGCCTCTTTCTGTTCTAAAGAAGGGGGTGTCCCAATACTTTTGTCCATATAGTGTATGTACAAGTCATTGGTGTTTGGTGATGAGTTTTTGGCTCAAGGTCTGCATTTACAGTCACACCAGAGGTGTTAAACTGGGATTAGGACTTGGTTTTATGCAGACCAGTCAAGTTCTTCCACACTGACTGAATCAATCATTTCTTTTTAAACCTTGCCTTATACACAGAGGCATTGTCATGTTAGAATAGAAAAGGGTCCAGTCCAAACTGTTGCTATAATATTAGAAGCACACAATTTCCTAGAATATCATTATACTGTATGCCTTAAACATTAAGAGTTGTACTCATGGAAATTACTAAAGTAGTCAAACCTGTTCATTAGAAGGGGGCACCCAATACTTTTGGCAATATAGTGTATGTATTTTAAGCCATTTTAAAGTCTATTATTTGCTAAGGTCTATTTTTATTACCACAAAAAATTATATTACTCGATTAATCGCCAGAATAATCGACCGATTACTCGATTATCAAAATAATCATTAGTGACTGCACTACTATCAATATGAACAACATGAAATCTCTGATGAATCTATTGCTGACTCTATGCCATGAAGAATTAAGGCAGTTCTGAAGGCAAAGGGGGTACAACCTGGTACTTGCAAGTAGGGGTGTGATATTGACAAAAAATTGTATCTCGATATTTTCTGGGATTTTATCGATAACGATAATTAGACGATATTTTGCCGAGTGTGTTATTGTGCTGGTATCTTAAGGACTGCCGTGGACAGCTGACTCCTAAAGTTTTTGATATTCTTCATATTCTGTGTGGTGGTCAGTTCACACTGATAGAAATGCATCTTTTCCAGGTAAGTTTAAACTGATTTTTAAATGTTATGGGCTTTTTACTTTTATAAAGCCATTTTTTCTAAAAGTGTCCATTATCTTTTAGTCAAATTTTTACATTTAATTAGTGAATTAAAATAATAAGACATTTGGGCTGTTACCAAGCAAATTAAATCAGTATCAACAAAATTCATCTTTGCAATGCAGAGGAAACACAGAAGCTGCATTTGAATGGCATTCAGATGTATTTACACACGGTTTAATGCAGGACATGAATGCTTTTAAACTGCAATTACAAATGCATACATAATGTTTTGATATATTAAACATAAAATGTTGAATACTGATATTTAAAATTATTTAAAGGGGGCATAACAGTTTCATTCAATCTCATGTTAATCTTAAGTACCTATAGAGTAGTATCCTTCATATCTCCAAAAAGTCTTTAGTTTTATCATATTGATATGAGTGCACAAAGAAAGATACAGCTCAAGCGCCAACGGAGGCATTACATGATTCTCTCCGAAAACAGCCGAGCTCCTGGATGTGTGCGCACTCAGATCACTTGGACATGGTTGTGTACAAGAGGTAAAAAACGATATAAATACTGTTCGTTTTCTCACACAAACCGCTCGTTTCGTGTCTTAGGCCATCAATGTGTAGTTACGATGGGGAATTGTTTAATTTTGATTTCTCTGTGCATGTTCTTTTTCCCTCTTATAGAGACGGACACCTATACCTGCCATTATATGACTGACAGACTAGAACGGTTTGACCTAAAAACATCAAAATTGGATCTACTGAAGAAAAAAAGACACCTACATCTTGGATGCCCTTGGGGTAAGCTGGTAGATACCAAATTTTAATTTCAAAGTGAACTATCCCTTTAACTTACCGTCTGCGGTTCTGAATCATGACCGGGATCTTTTATAGCTGAGACCGCTCCATCTTTCAGTATCAAGCGATGCGCAAATCCAGCGTCGAACTGGGCCTTGTTTATAAAACGTTCGTCAACAAACACACTTGAGAAACTCCATTGCTGCCCCGAAAACAAACTGTATCCACTGTTTACGTAACGCTGGGTTCTTCGGGAAGCTGAACAAGGTTATCTTTCCCTTACAACCAAAAAACACACTTCTTTAGAGACATTCTTCCCGAGCGAGTCCTGTGAAGCGCTGCAGGATGAAGCGCATTGAAGCGCTCTTGCTCTCGCTCCGGTCGATGCGTGCACGGGCGCATTCTTCCGTGAGAAATGCCCATATAAGGAGTTCCACCCTTCATTACGTCAGGAAGAGCCATGATTGAAAAAAAACTTTCTGAAACTTTTACGAACCCGGAAGGAAGATTTTTGGGACAGAAATACTCTGTCATACTTCCAAATCGTTTTTTGAAACTTTGGCCATGCTTAGCATGAGAATTCAACTCTTTAACAGTGTAAACAACTCTGAATGCATGAAACAGCATTGTACCTCCCTTTAAACAAGAAACCGATAATTTAAATGTGAAATTAAAACTGCCAGCAGGTGGCAGCAGGTCACTGTTAATAAGTGAGTCATAGCGATTGAACCGAATCATTTAAACAGTTGATTCATTCAGGAACAAAACACTGTCATGTTGCTCAGAGACGCAAAACAGTGCTGTGGCTGTGTTTGGAATTATTTTGGTTGTCGAAATAGCGCAAAAACAGAACTGGAAATATGGTGTCTAAAACGTAACTCTCTTAATTAACTTCTTATTTATTGAATGGTTTAAAAAATATATATATATCACATTTGTAATGTTGTTAATTTTTGGAGAAAAAAACGGCCTTCTTCGTGTGAAATTGATTAACTATATGAAGTGGTATAAATATATACATTTTCTGCCCCCATGTCTTGAATTTGTGATCATTCTAAATGCATTTTGCTAGACTGAATCATGCAGTGAAAGAGCGCACTCCAATATACGTGCACTAGTCTAGACTTCATGTAATGTATGTGCACTCTGTAGGGTTGTTTTGAATGGTTTTTGCAAAATACTCCATAATGTCAAATCGCACATCGTTAAAACAACAATTACGATATTATCGCACACCCCTACTTGCAAGGTGTTCATAAAGTGGCCAGTGAGTGTATGAAATTATTCTACTGTGCTTTTAGTCCTTGTTAATGATAGGGTATTGCTAATGGGGCAGGATAACTGAAACCTATCCAACAAATGTTTGACATGTTGATCATTTTGTATCATAATGTGATTTGTGATGTAAAAGTGTGAAGTGTGGTATACTTACTGGGGTCATTTAATTCACATGGTTTGGTGATCTGATGTTTCTTGCTGCCAGCTTGCTTGAATCCATTACACACTGAGCCTCCAGAAGTGACAACGAGTCTTCCATTGTGAGGAAGCAGCATGCCTCCATGTGTGATCCGCACCGATGGATTCATTACAACATCTATCTGTTGAGAGCAGCTCCCAGAGGTTCTTATCTGAAGGTTGGGCAGCTGCGAGCGAATGGAGGGCCGAGGGAGCAGCGCTGATGTAACAGCAGGAAGGGGCAGAGTCTCAGCAGGTAGGATATATCCACAGTGGTCACATTTTACATGGTCCTCACTTGGTTGGCCACATTTACCACAAACTGTGAGGTAATCATCAGGCTGAAGGGACTGCTGGATGTGGAAAGACCCGAAAAATATGAACACCAAATAAAAACACCTTCTACTCTTAATATAACACAAAAATGAACATTTTCAGGGTTTTTGCAGGTTTTACGAAGGTGAATGTAAGACTAAGGCCTTTTAAAGAACAAGCCCTTTTAAAGGGGTCATATGATGCGATTTCAAGTTTTGCTTTCTCTTTGGAGTGTTACAAGCTGATTGTGCATAGATAAGATCCCTGAAGTTGCAAAGACTAATAGTCTCAAAACCAAAGAGATATTCTTTATCAAAGTTAAGACTCTGCCACGCCCCCTAAAACGGCTCATTCAAACACACCCCCACGTGTCTACGTCACGATATGGAAATATTTGCGTAATGCCACCCAAATGTTCACGCAAAGAAAGCAGTGGTTTCAGTAACCGCAGTAGTGTTGATGCAGCCGTGCAAAAGCACTTTATTTAGCCTTCAGAAAGTAGATGCATTTAGGAATCATTAAGATTACTTACAACAGAACAGCAACGCATTTATGGACGACCGTTTCGTGAACCTAGGAGAGGAGGTAATTCTGACTTTGCTATGACAATCTGGCGCTTCTGAATCAAGCGACTGTTATTAGGTTAAGTATTTGCTATTGACTGTTCAAATGCTGAGTTTTGTGCGTCGTGTGTGTGTGTGTGAGAGAGAGAGAGAGAGAGAGAGACAGGGTCATATCACAGCACGTCAGCTATCTTAATCGCGGCTTGTGTACAAACACATACGAGCTTCATCACTGTGTCTGTCACGCGACTCGGTTCCTCTTTTGGGCTTGAACTGATGGTAAAACTAAGGACATTATTAACTGTCTTTACATTCATTTTGAAAGCTGAAGCTCGCGATTATGGAAAGGGGCGTTACATTTCCGACGAGTGCTTGCGGTGTTCGGCCAATCACAATGCACTGGGTCAGTTGGCCAATCAGAGCAGACTGTGCTTGTTGGAAGGAGGGACTTTGTAGAAAATGAGAGAGAGAGAGACGGGGCATAGAGGACCTACAATAATGTACAGTATTTGACAGTACATTAAAGCATGTCAACATATTCTGTTACACCAAATACACAAAATAATGATCTTTAAAAAAGCATCATATGACCCCTTTAAGGAATAAATTGAAGGAAACGCAATATCAATACACCTTAGTCAGGGTAACACCATTTTTAATTTCTGACAGGAATAAAAACGAGGCTGTGAGGGACTGAAGTACAGTTTGTTCAATGGATTACTGTACTGTTGTTTAACAACATACCGATTGTTCACCTGAGGAAATGGATTTCGGGGGGGGGGGGGGGGGGGGGGATAAAAATCTCGGTCAATCCCTCACCACTTCATTTTCATATCTGCAATAAATTCAATATGATGCATAACTGACTAAGGTCTATATGTTCTCTAAATGTAAACAGGAGCACACAATGAGTTATGAGTATAATCAACCCTTCAAAACTTGAAAATACAACCTCCAACCTATCTCCATTAATTTCATTTATTTTTCAACAACAACAAAAATAGCTTCAGGCTTGAATACCTCTGTCCTCAAACACTTAAATATGGAAATAACTTTTACTCTGTCTTCTGATTACGCTGCAAAAAAAGCGATGTTCTTCAGAATTTTTGTCTCGTTGCCAAGTGCAAATGTCTAAAGATTCTAAAATCAAGATACATTTAATTAAGAAGCAAAATAACAATGTTTTCTGTGAAAGTAAAAAAAGATTAAATGTTTTATGATTAAAGCAAGAACACATTTGCCAGTGGGCTCAGAAAAATCTACTTAATTCACATGAAAAAGTTTTCATACCCCACTGAAATTTATTGTGTTCTTGTTTTAAGCATAAGCTCACTTAATTATGTTCAGTTTCAAAGAAAACAAGACTTAATATCTTAATTTTTCAACTCCTGTAAATGCATCATGATTTAAATGCATTTGGGTATTTTTTTGGAAAGCAAGTCAAAAATACTGAGGACGATTTGCAAAGCATGCAACATTTGTCCTGAATGCCATTAATTTAATTTAAGAATTTCTAGTCTGATTTAAGAGCTTTTTAGGGCCCTAATTTGTGGTAGGGCAAATTAAGACTTTCAGGACCTTTTTAGGACCCGCAGAAATCCTCATTTGACTTCTGAATTTCTCCCGTCTGAATGCAGAGGCAGTGAATGTGCAGAGGTATTGTCTCACCTCAACTGGTTTGCCCACAGGAACAGGACTATCGTTCATCGGCCGCCGTTTCTGATGGAGTCGCCTCTTAACACTGATGTCTTCTGAATCTAGTGATGTACAGTAGAACAACAGCCATGTACTTCAACTCATGTTCATATGATCAAGTGCTTCTAAGATCTCCAAAGGTCTCAAAGCATCTCAGATTAATCACTACTAACTTTTCTGTAAATATTTTCTGCTTTCTGTAAATAATGAAATGAGAAAAGTCAATGGTTCTTCATCTGCTGACCTGAAATCTCGGGACAGGTGAGAAGAATGCTGTCCAGCTCAACTCTTTGGATCATATCGGATCTGCAGGAGAGAAACGTTGGCAGACAGCATAAGTACTCTGAAATACATCAGATGCACTCAAGAAATGTCACAGCTGATCTTCTGGGTTCAAAACAAATTAAGCTCTTATCAACATTTTTTTGTGATCATTTTGGAGGGATTTTTTTTTCTTTATTAATCAACATTATACCACAAATGCTCAGGATAGAGCTTGACTTACTGAACCTGGAAGAATCTTTTAAGGTTTAAGAGAAAACGCTGTACATTACATTAACAGACTATAAAATATACTGCATGTGGCAAGCCACAAAATGCATTTCACAACAGAAGTGGGTGACATTTTCATAACAGGAAGGTCAAGTGCGCCTGATTTTAAAGTTTATTTTGAGCAGCCAAGAAAGTGAATGAAGCTTATTTGACCAAAAGTACAGATATAAACACAGCTAAGGCTTGTCTTATATGTTTTACCTGCTCTTGAAAACAGCATTACTAACAGCTTACTGTTAGCTAGACAGTATTACCCCCAATGCACGTAGTTCTACTCAATCTATATCAAACATCTGAAGCTGAATTATCCAATTTATTGGGTGAAGACAGCTCATCCAGAGCCATACCTTTGCTCCAGCTTTCTGATTGGAGCAGAGAACTGTGTGTGCTGGAAGAGCCGCCCCTGAACCATGACTCCTTGGGATGGCGCTGGACTCATTATCAGATAGCTGGTTCGATTGGGGAGCGGAGACACACTCACTGAATGAGCTGCTTCACTGGGAGACCATCAACAACACAGGGCATGAGTATATACATTCAATATAAATAAAAGGATTTCGAAAATAGATTTATTTTACCTCATCTAGTTTCCTAATGTTTATCATATAAATGAACACTCTTTACACTAAGAAAAATGGTACAAGAAGCTTCTCTGAATAGCTAAACAAACCTTTTTTCTATTAAAACAACAACAAAGATAAATTGTATAATGCTACATTCAGCAACCACAATTGCAAACAATATAATAGAGAATCATGTTCTGATTTATTTGTTTATCACAGGCTCGCTTTCAGATTTAGTCACAGCAACAGAGCAAATGACCACGTGAAAGAAAACATATTATACTCTCATTTGGGCAGATCACTAAACTCCAACTTGCATGTTTGCCGTTGTTTTCAGGTCATTAGTTCTTGTGCATGGTTGCCAGGTTGTGAATTTAAGTAAAACACTATCTTTTTAAGAGAAAAGCACTAACTGGGGGATGTAAACTCTTGAAATCTGGCAGTGAAAGCTTGTTACCAATGCAAGATAACAAAATGTCAACTGAAAATGAATTATTTTTAGTATATTAACCAGAGGGCATACATTTTATATATTACATTTGTATCATTTCATTTTATTGAGAGAATCAGAAATTTAAGATTTATCGTGCAACCCTAATACATGTACACACACACAAAAAACACACAATACAATTGCAATACCTAAGCTTGCCGGTTCTGTTGAGTGGCCTTAATTGATTTGGACGTCGTTCATGAGTCTCCATAGACCCATTAGCACTGAAGAGCTTCATGGATGAAGTCTGCCAAGGATAGATCAGAGTGCTCAGGTTATAAGGTCACAGCTCAACATAACAGACCAACCCTAAACAACCATCAAACCAGAGCTCATTAACATGTAACTAACCACAGAAACTCAGAATATGATGCAAATCTGCAATACCTGAATGGTTAATAACACAAATATCCTTTAAGTATTTAATCCTATTTTATTAACCAATGTCTTTGCTGCTGAGCTTCGATGATCAAATTCAATCATCAATAAGCAAAAATTACTTTAGATGAACTAACTTTCTTCTCCTGCATTCTGCTGTACAGATGTGAATTTACTTTTCCTTCAGCCTGAGGTTTATTCATTTCACTTGTTGGTGTGAAAGGGCTTTTACATTTTGCAAAAATAGAACTTGATATATTAAAAACAAATAAGCGTAACGTAACATTACTTTCCATAAAAAGTAACTAAGTAACATTTTATTAACCAATGTCTTTGCTGCTGAGCTTCGATGATCAACATTCAATCATCAATAAGCATAAAATTACTTTAATGTATGAAACTAACTTTCTTAGCTCCTGCATTGCTGCTGTACAGATGAATGAAATTTATTATCAATTTTCCTTCAGCCTAAGAGGTTTATTAACATTATCACTTGTTGGTGTTGATAAGGGCTTTTAAACATTATTGCAATAAATAGAACTTGATATATTAAAAACAAATAAGCGTAACGTAACATTACTTTCCATAAAAAGTAACTAAGTAACATAATTAGATACTTTTTTAGGGAGTAACGCAATATTGTAATGCATTACTTTTAAAAGTAACTTTCCCCAACACTGGTGATGACAACCCCACCACACTATATGAAGACACAGGTAAATCAAGGATTATGTTTCTCCACTGAATTACAAAAACACATTGAAGTACATATTACATTTAGTCATTTAGCAGACGCTTTTATCCAAAGCGACTTACAAATGAGGACAATAGAAGCAATCAAAGTCAACAAAAGAGCAACAACATGCAAGTGCTATAACAAGTCTCAGTTAGCTTAACACAGTACATGCAGCAAGGTTTTTTTAAATTATATAATAAATAAAAAGAAAACAGATAGAATAGAAAAAAGAATAGAGCAAGCTAGTGTTAGCAGCCTTTTTTGCTTTTGTTAATTGTTATAAATAAAAAGAAAAGAAATAGATAGAATACAAAAAGAATAGAGAAGCTAGTGTTAGTTTTTTAAAGAAAACAAGCAGTTAGTAAATGAATAGAGTGCAAGTCTAAAAGGGGAAAGGTTTTTTTTTTTTTTTTTAAGAATAGAATCAGAATAGAGAGTGCTAGAGTTAGAAGGTCAAATATAGAAAGAATATAGAAAAGTCATTTCCTGAAGGTGATAAAAGATAACATTTACTGGTGAACTGGATCCTGAAGGAAACATGATCACATATAATCACGACTCATATCATGATATTTTGTTTTAGTCTCATCGTGTTAACATACAGAATTTTTTTTTTTCAGTATATAAAGACTGTCAATAAAGACTGCAGTACACATTGCAATGCTGTGAAAGTATAGAATATAGTAAAAACACACAGAACCTGCAAAGAATTAGTAACGTTATTATGCCACCAAAATGAACAAAAATGCCCACCAAATTCAAGATGCCCTGCACAATTAAACAATTTATTATGGCTGTCGCAATTAAAGTGAAAAAAGAAAATGAATATACAGCGTTGATTGCAGTACAATATTTTAGATCTGCTCATCTGCACTCTTGTGAATTCTCTCATTACTCCTTCTGCACTATAGACAGCTTAACTTGCAGCAACACACTGAAGTCTTAAGCCCTGTTTGGACTGGACTAGCTTTCCAGGGGGTCATTAGAGAAATTTGTGTTTCAGACTAGGGCGGGGCGATATGGCTTAAAAAAATAAAAAATCATGATACTTTTTTTAAAATATCTGTCGATATCAATAATTATGTTGAATGTCAAAACTTCATTCATTTAAAGTTTAAAGCCAGATTTTTGCTCCAAAGTGAAAGTTGTAGAAACCAGACAGTTAATTTTATTTAACAAAATAAATATCTTAACAGAAAAATATGTCTTACTTTCTGCATGTTCTAATGAGTGCATGTCTACATTAATAATATAATAAAATTTGATATGAATAACCCACATTTCTGACAAAATACCATGGTTAGTGTTATTATAGTAAATCCATAAATGATGGCAATTTGTAGATTGAAGTCTTCTGACTGTATCGTTGCACACAGTATTTCTGTTGTTTGTCAGCACTGTTTCATCTGGCTGTAAACTAGTCATTTGTGTTCAAGCGCTTCACACTGGATCTTAAAGCGCTGTTTAGTGCTCGCGTGAATGAGTAAGTCGCAAACGCTGCGCTGCCGTTTGAACTGAGTCGAGCAGATAAACGGCCTGTGTGGTGCGCTTCAAATGAGTCGCGCTGTTTTGTTCCACTTTTGCCACATAAACATCATATCGAACATTTATCGAACTCTACATATCGTTTTATCAAGGAAAATTATATCGCGATAACTGTCATTTTCGATTTATCGCCCAGCCCTATTTTCAGAAGACTTTGTGATTTTAATCTCACCTGAATCTGCAAAGTCTGTGTTTTTCTCACACAACTTCTGTAACAGGGCTCCAGACAAAAAAAATCGAATAAGGAGCCATTGGCTGCATTTGCGACCATTTTTTGAGAATGTGCGAGTAAAAATTTGACGTGGTTGCACTTGTGCGAGTGCATGGTCTGCGCTGCTCCAAAGCGTCTGCTTCATACAGCGCGCGCGGCAGAGCCGCACATTGTAGCAGGAGTCAGATTTCACTGATCACGTGAAGAGAGGCGCTTTCAGCACAAGCGCTTCAGTAGAGCCTAGTTTATACTCGCTGCGTCAGCACGAGCGCGAAGGTGCGTGCCGCGGATGGAGTGCAACGGAGGATTTGGTTTTCAAACTAAAATGAAAGACCGCTTCTTAAACCAGAGAAGGTGAATTCTTGTTGGTATTCTTGTAGAAAAAAAAAACATGCAAGTCCTGTCAGCGACAGCCAGTTTAGTTTTACTTTTCTTTTTGTTTTCATTTTGAAAAGCTTGTTATCTTTGCTGTTTACCTCACGTTACGGTATGGAAGCTTTCCTTAATTTTTTAATTATTATTTATTTGATTCCTCAGTGTTTGCTAAGCATTCTGCAACTTATTAGTCGGTATATAATACAGCATGTGATGTGTCCTATGCCATGCCTCGTCTTTTTTGTTTTTGTTAATAAATGTTATGTAAGCTAGTTGGTCATTGTAGCCTACTGTTTTATTGTTGTTGTGCTTTTTAATTAAGAATAACAATGAATCCATCTTTTGTTTTAGTCTTAAAAGTGAAAGGTGTATAATTAAGCAAAACTTGTAAAACTTATTTTTTTGAAAAACTTATTTTCTTGTAAAACGTGACACCAAGATCGCAAATTTGAAAGTGAAAGCGCACAAAAAAAGGAATTCCTGTTCACAAAATTTAAATCACAAATAATACTGATGAAAAAGGGTTGAATGTTGAACACGTTCGTTACCATATAACTATAAACTATGATAAAAGTTCATCAGCATGCATTGATTAATCAAATGCTGTAGCAAAAAATAAAAATAAACAAATTGCGACCAAATTATGTGCTCGTGCGGCCAATTAGGCATGGGACGATAACCGGTTTCAAGGTATACCGCGGTTTGGAAAAGTCACGGTTTCAAAACCACTAAAATTTTTCGTTATACCGTACCTGCGGTATGCGCAGTTTTTTATGTGTCGTCAAAGACGGAAAGTGCAGGACTCACTCAGTTGTGTGCAGTGAAGTGCGAACGAGTCACACGGCCCCTCCTCCTCCGGTTGGTGCGAGGAGCACCTGTGTGTATGATGATGGCCGAAGGAGATGAATCCCTGGAACTTTTTCCCCCGTCGAAAAAGACGAAGTCTGCCGTATGGACATTTTTCCGGTAACGTAGACTAATCATGTTCCGTACACAACGATGTTCCGAACAGATGACGTTTTAGCGCAGATCGCTAAATAAATACTTCCAGGTTGTACATAAACTATCCGTGTCATCTTCATTTCTCCCTCTTTCACCCCCGATCAAGACAGAGACTCACCCACCCGTCGTTTGTTTCAGTGTTGAAATAAATACTATTTGGCTTGCTACCGAGGCAGATAACATGGCTAATTAACTAGTTAACGTCAACTAGTTTCCTCCCTCACGTTACTTCACAGAGCGGGGAATAGCAGACTAAAGTACTACATTTCTGCGATTTAGTACAATAATTAAATTTAGCTGGTATCACGTCTATATATTACGTCTATATTTAAGCCTCCTGCTGCCATTGTTTACATCTGTTCAAAATCACGACATTTAAAAAACAAACTTTGGCACTGTTAGAGTGTTGTACGGAGAGAGACCGTGTGTGTGTGTGTGTGTGTGTGTGTGTGCGCTCTCTCTCTCCTTATGTGTATGTGCACACATCCTCGTACCTCACCGCTCCAAACTTAATCCGGGAAAGGTGAACATTCCTGCATCATAACTTGGACTGAAAGATGAATGTGTAGAAAGTGAGCATGTCTCCAAAAACCTTGTTGAGCTGCAGGTTTAATGACTGCTTTTTAAATTATTTTTTTATAATTATTTCTTTCTTTCTTTTTTTTTTTTTACAGAAATTGTTTTGATTATGTTTTTGATTAGTGAGCTGCAGGTTTAGGCTCACTTAAGTGATTGCACTTTATTTAATTAAGAAGAATTCAATTATTTATTTTAATTATTTAGCTTGACATGCTTACTGTTCCAAAATGTTCTATATGTTTCTTAAAAATAAAATATAGTGTTCAGTGGGGAAAAAAGTTGTTGTTTTCTACCCAGACATTTAAAAATAACATATTTTAGACCTGTAATGACAATACCGTGATACCGTGAAACCGTGATATTTTTATCTAAGGTTATCTTACCGTGATAATCTCATACCGGCCCATGCCTACTGATAAAGTTAGTCGCAAAAGAGCGACCAGTAGGAAGAATGAGTCTAGAGCCCTGTATAAGAAAAAAACTTAGGCGCCAATTTGTTTTTTAGGTGCCACAGAATAAACGTGTTTTATTTTATTTATTTATTTTTACATTTTAACATTTCAATTTTATGTGTTTACGTTATTTTTTTTATTTATCAGCATTTTATCCATCTTGTAGATGACCTGGGAACTAAGGTTCACTTAAAGTGGGAACTAAACGTCTTTTCCAACTTAAAATATACAGTCGCAAAGAACTGTTTAATTACACAGAATCTGTGCCAATATAATGGACCATAAGCATCACTGGGCCACCGAGTGTAGTTTGGGCTCCTCCTCAATACATCTCACTGTTTTTTCTTGTCACACATCCAGTCTGTTTTTCTTCATTATCAGCATTTTGCTTTTTGCATTTCTTATACACAACAGGTTAAGTAAAAATATGATTATCTTGCAGCGTAGTTTTACTATTAACCGCGCTTTAAAACGACGGTTAATTAATCTAAAGGCTCCGCTACACCGAGTGTTTCTGTTGCTGGAACCGAGCAAAAGAAAACAAAGTTACACTAGCGGTGCACCAGCTTAAACGTGCTTATCAGAGACACGGAGGCTACTACACACACACTAGATTAACTATGACAGAGGAACCAAAACGTCTTTTTTCCACCAGAGAACGTCTGAAGTCAAAGTGTGGGACCATTTTGGGTACGCCAAGAATGACCAGGGCGTTATTTAATATTGCCGTAAAAATTCTGTTAAAGAGTATAGCATAAGGGATAAAAGAACCTGTTCTTCTCGTTGTGCAATAAACGATTTTAATGCACGACGTGAAGGCAAGGACCACACAGTTCGTTATCTCTAATTCTGCCCGCTTCAGAGATGAAATGTGCGAGAGAGAGTTGCAATATACCTGCATGGACCATAAGTTATTTAAACATCATTTTACCCCCTCTTTGCTGATTAATATAATGTGGGCCTATTTTATTAATGAAAGTCGCTGGGCCGACAACAAGTTTCTGTCCTCCTAGTTTGGCTGCTCGATCTCACAAACCAAAATAATAGACATGATTTTCTCAGGCCATATGTATAATCAGATGAATAAAGATTATTAAAATGAAGAATAAATGAATAAATGACAGTTGATTACAATAATAGTTTAGTTTATTAGTAACCGTGTCCTCTGTACTGTCTTATATTAATAATACTTAATTAACATTTGATTTATCATCTGTTATAGTATTATTCACATAAGTCTTTAGTTCTGTCACAAAAGAAATGTAGAAATATACATGAACACCAAATACAGATCTATTTCATTTGTTTTTTCAAAAGGGAAATTCATGGATTACAGAGCAGAGTCAACTTTTTTAACAATAGGAGAGATGAATTTTTTTTTCTTTAGTATTATTAATTTTGCTGTGTTATTTCTTCAAACGGCAGAAATAAATAACACTTTTTCTAAAGAGTGTTTATGTGATTTTATGTTGTGAAATGAATACATAATAACGTAATAATCGTGAAACCGTGATTATTCCTCAGACTTAAGTAAAATCTATATCGTTGCATCCCTATTATGCAATAGAGCATAAATATAGCAAAATGCTCCTCTTTATAGTTATTTTTCTAGCTGATTGATGAGCTTATGGACACCGAATAGTTATACTTCTGAGGTAAATGTATTGTTACGTGGCAATGTTCAAAAGCTTTACACGTTTTCCGCAGTTTGACACAGAACGAGCGATTACATTTCAGACATTTCAGTAAGTTGTACTGTAGGCTCTCTTATAAAACAGCTGACCTTTTGATGTTAATTCATGTTCATTTCGAGTTCAGGTCATAACATGACTTAAATATATATAGTTAATATTTTTGCTCGCAAATGCGACCGTTTTAGTCGCAGTCTGGAGCCCAGTGTAATGTATTAATGTAACACTGTGTTTTAAATTGTTCAAATAGATAAGTCATAGGCTTGCTCCAGTCTGGATATTCTCAATAGTACCTCTCAAAATTGGGAAGATCACAATTCAGATCATGGATCGTGATTTTGTGTGATAAGATAGTGATATGATAATTTGAGAAGACCCCCCCACACCATATTGCACCATGAGACATAATTATGGTATAAGTCTGTTATACACCAACAGTGGGAAAACACCAACAGTAGAAAAACAATACAGACCCAAGGTGAATCAGGAAAGAGAAACAGAGAGGACTGGAGCTCAATCACTGAAAGAAAATGAGATAATGGACCATATGAGAGGGATAGAAAGATTGTGGATACCTTCATTCCCTCAGGGGAAAGCTCCTGCTGGCCACTCACTCGCTCCATGGTCACAAGGGCGGCGCTAGTGAGAACAAGAGAGACACATTTAGGGGTCATTTACTCATAACATGTACTTGCTTTGAAAAAACACACAGTTGGAACACAAGGTCTCAAGAAGTGTTTTTTAAAAGGAGAAAGCTGCATTTTTTTTTGAAGGCTTTGCCATGTGTGAACACCATGTGTGAGACACTGCAACCTGTCTAACATACCTGGGCAGAGCTGGGCAGTGATTACTTACAGTTACTGAGTCAAGTACATACTAAACTCCAAATTACATGACAAAAATCTGTAGTTCCAGTAACGTAAGTTATATTACCAAGACAGTTCTTTTAATACAGCTTTGGCTTTTTGATTACTCGGACCAAACTCGTTTATAACATTATTAATAAATAACAATAATAGAATATTAGCCATTCATATATTCTGACAACATGTTAATTGACACATCAAGGTGTTCATCAGTAGCTGATGCAATGTTGAGATGCAAAGAAAACACGTCTTAAAACTGGAATGATTTTTGCAAATCCAGTGGTCAAATGCTGTGTGTTTTCTGTGTAATTATGTCCACCTGAGTAGTGACTGGTCTGTGTGTGAATGTTCACAAAACTGGAAGACTTCTATAAGCAGTACGGTATTTTAGAATGAAAAATTTAAAAGATGAAAAATAAAAATTAGGCAGAATCAATAAATTATGAATAATTTATTGCTATTGAGTGAATTATATGTAGTCATGTAATCAATAAAAAAGCAACTGTAGTCTGATTCTGAATATTTTTAAATGTAATTTAATCTAATTACAAGTACTTAATTTTTTTAATCTGATTACGTAATCCAGATCACATGTAATCAGTTACTACCCAGCTCTGCCTGTCTAGAAAGGAAACAATGGAAAAGAGGCACAGTGGAATGGAAAAATGTGTTATGCATCACACTTGGGCTACGTTTACACAACAACGAGGTAGTCAAAAACAGAAACGTTTTTTTCCCTTGCGTTTTTAAAAAGTTTCACATATACACGATAACGTTTTCAAAATGATTCACATTTACACATATCCGCGAAAACTGGCAAAAACACTGTAACACTGTTGGCGCGCTGTTTGTTTGCGCTTGCCTTTACAATCGACACGTACTGCGCATGTCTACATACCTAACACGTACTACGCACGCGTATGACGTCACCGTATTCAAAGATTCCCGTATTGGGTGTTTACACGGAAACTAGGGCTGTGCAAATAATCAAATGAGATGATCATGCGCATCTAGTCAGTAAATCTGGTTCTGTGATTAGTAGTTAATCTCCTTCACGTGCTTCGATTTTGAACGCGATATTGCATAGCTTGTCAGAGAACTACGCCTCGGTGTATTAAATGCTGCTCCATCTGAAAGCACGTGAAGGAGATTAACTACTAATCACAGAACCGGATTTACTGACTAGATGCGCATGATCATCTCATTTGATTATTTGCACAGCCCTAACGGAAACGATAATGGTGGCGTTTTCAAAAACTTGCACTTTGAAACCCGTTTTCAAAATTATGCGTGTTCAGTTCTTAAAACGCTGTTGGCGTGTAAACGAACAGGCAAAATGCATAAAAAGTTTCCCGTTTTTGGCTGAAAACGTTGTGTAAACGGCCCCCAAGGGCCCCTTGGTTTAACTGCTTGGCCTGGAGTGTTTGATTCGAAGCCCCTGCGCCACAGGTCTCCTGTCACATTATTATATGCTAAGTCAATTTCATGTCATGTTTTTAATGGTGTGTTTTTCTTCTTTTCTTCTGGTCACTGTATGCTTTTACTGTTAGGAAAGTGCACATTCACTAAACATCTGTATCTGAAGAACTGTGCTGATAATAAAAACTACGTCATGCAGACTGACCATGACTTGGAGTGGACATGCTTACATGTGAACTTCAGACACATTTGACTTCAGTATTTCTTTACCTTCTATTTGGCCTTGATGTTTCTGTAAAGCGTAATAATAACACTGACTCAAAGCAGCTTTAAGCGTGCAGGAAGCGTTCATGCAGAGATGCCTGAGTGGGCTGTAAGCTGTTCTGTGCTAAATGACCTTACTCATGTCTGCTGTCGTCTTCACTATCATCTGAGAGAGAACACCTCCAGGTCTGCTTAAAGCCTCCATCTCTCCTGTCCTCACATTTATCCAGAGCTAGCAAACACATCAGAACAACGTATCAGAACACAGCCAGTAAATAAATGATAGCAAAAGGAATCAATTTTTTATTACCTTTAGAAAACAGCTGAATAAGAAATTAAATCTACATATACATCACAATTCAGAAATATGAACACAGCAATTGTGCTCTTACATCCGAACCAAAATAATCAGTCCGTGATCGCTTGTGTAAAAGCTCTTCTCCGAAACAGGTGCATTTCAAGAATAATGTCCCGATGAAGGCTCTAACTGGTAACTTATATAACATTGACCTTCGGGAATGATGGCTACATTCACAATCTGCCCACTAAGCTAACTTTTCGATGGATGATGCCACGAAGAACAAAGTTGTACTCTGACCAATGAGAGGACAGTTTTACTCACACAATACTTGCATAAACACATGTTGGTATGCTCAGAAATGTTACCTTGAAAGTGAACCAAACCAAGAAGAAAATGCAACATTTGAACAATTTAAGTCCCTGTTTCGGAACAAATCATTCAATCCTTAGAGACACAGCGAGACAGAAGTAATGACTGCAGAAAAGATTTCTGAAAGATTTATTATTTCTGTCAAATATTAATTACACTATTGCTGTTTTTGATTACTTTTGATCAATTAAATGCTACATTGGTGAACAAAAGCATTTTTTCATGAACACTAACAAAATTTCAATCGAAAACAAGGTGATTCTAATTTCAGCTCTATCTATCTGTAAAATAACTATTGTATAAAGTGCTGAAAGCTTGACCTAAAACCATTTTTTTCAAAACCACTCTTCAGACAAGGCTTTTTCAAAGGTCAAACTTTTTTTTAACAAAACTGCATAGAAATTAGAAACGATAATATATTTGATCACATTTGAATTGGGATATTATGCAAGTGCAGTAAACATAAATGTGAACATTTAATTCTTGTCTTTCGTGTATTTTAATGGCATTATGATGGAAAACAGGAGAATATAGTCATTCGCATATGAAAGGAAAACTATTTTTATGCATATATTAACATTATTACTGCATGAGGTTGAAGGGCCCACGTTGAATCAATGAGAAACACAGTTAAGAAATCTAAAGACAGCGGCGATGAATGCATTGATACAGTCTTGCTAATTGTTGATGACATGCTAGAATGAGTACATTTATGTTGATATAATATGTATTTTGTAATTCAATGATTTCTGAAGTTTGTTTATATCGGCGCATAGCGTCAGGCCTCAGTCTGTTTTAGCATCCATACACTGAAACAGATACCTTAACAAGGGGACAGACCTTTACACTACACACATGTAATACAATGCACTTTAATTGAAGTATATTTATTGTTTATTTACCTCGGATGTTTATATTTTTTGCAGCGTGAGTGCAGCTGCTCGGTTAGCACATGTGCTAACACCACGATGAAATCTAACGGATAATATATATTTACACACCAACACGAGACAAACAGCACATTAAAACACAATAAATGCGCAAATAAACACAAATACACAAAGCTCATGTCTTACCTTCAATAAATAGACTCTTTTTATGATTCATATTGGTCCATCCCTTCAAACGAGTTTAATCTCGCGCACTGCACTTAAGAGACTTCTGTCACTTCAACACTTTAATATTTCACATTTGATTTCACGAGTTCGCATTCCAATTTATCTCAAACTCAATCCATGTCAAATTATGTCGCCTTGTGTTTTTCAGTCCATCTTCAGTCCAAATGAGCAGAAATCCGGCTCAAAACAGCCGTCTGACCGACTGCGGTGATAAAAGCTTATTAACTCACAAAGATAATTAAGAGACCAATGTGAGAGACTAAAATGCATTTAGTAAAACATGAGATTTTAAGACATTTTGTGAAACTCTGAGTGGTTAAAAGTGCATTATTCTGCAGCTCGAATCGCTATTGAGTCACTTCCGCCAAGACTTTTGTGCAATATTAGTAAAATGTCGTAAATGAAATAATTTAATTTGCTAGCGCTTTGGCATATTCTGCTTAAATATCAGTATTTATCTAGAATGCAATGGCCATGATTTTTTTTTAAACTCATGAATAACAACAAAAAAAAATAAAAAAAATAAATCCTAATAAATTGGAAATATTTGGCCATAAGGATGTTTGTTTTTGTAGACCCTGTAAATTATAACACCATGAATTCCATGCAAGTGCATGCCATGTAAGTAGAAGGCAGAAAACAAACTGAAAGTCTGGAGAAAACTAACTTATAAATAATGGATGCATATTTCCGTTTACCAATGGCTTGCTTATCACCCAGCTATGATTTGAGATGCATAATTTTCAAAACTCCTGTCTCAGGTGCCATTTTTAGGGATGATATGTAAAATAGCTTTTTTTAAATACTTTTAAAAAAATCTGGTTCTTTGTACACTGCACATTAAAAAAAGTTAACATGTTAAGGAGTAAAGACTGGTTTATACATTTGACAGTTGTTATTTTTAAAAAGTATTTTAAAAAAAGAAGAAGCAAAAGAAAGTGCTTCAATGGCAAGATTAGTTTACAGTTCATAAAATGGGATAAATAAGTGGGCATGCAATCTTTGTCCATTTTACATAAATCAGATACATCAAGTAACAACTAGTTGGGCAAATATTACACTTACAAAAATTTGTATCAATGGTTCCATGATTATTTATATGCAGTACACTAAAATGGGTTAGAACAGAAAACAAGATACAGATGACAGCAAACTGTTTCAATCTGCCAATCACTGGATCTTCAGATGCAGCTCTTTCCTTTAGCTACACCATTAGACACAGGATTGTGGGGTTTCCTAATGATATCCCTGCAAACAAGCCTGCACTGGCCCTTTACGGGGGGTGCCAGCGCAGGGCCCCTGAGAATTTGCTCATTGGCAAAACGTTGGCAACCTTAGCACTGGCCCTGCACGGGCAGCCCTCACTTAGCCTCCAGGAAGCCTTAGCGCTGTTTTATTGAAAATAATAAAGTTTGAAGTCACCGTTATGGAGGTAAGCGCTTGCTTTAGTTGGGTTCCTGACCCTTGACTTTATAACTTAAGTTTTTCTCTGGCTGTTGTAACTGTGTGTTTCCGAAGCACAGTCGCTATTGTAAAAGTTGTGAAAAGACAAGCTGATCAGATGGTGATGATTACTTGTTGATGATTGAATCATTATGTAGTGTCCTGATTCACTGATCTCATCCAGAGGCTGATCTCTGAGAACATTGTTTAGATTTAATGATTTTACTTTATAGTAGCCCTAGAATACCACTACACAAAATTCTGTCCTGCTGTGTTTTGAATGTTTTTAAGTCATTTTGCAGAAATTATTTGGACAGGCACATGTAGACTCACACAGATATCAATATTCAGCATATGAACCTCAACAATGGTGACAGTCAACGAAAAGCTTGTTTTGAGATGTTCAGAGTTGATCTGAATATTTTGTTGACTGTCACCATTGTTGAGGTTCATACGCTGAATCTTGATATCTGTGTGAGACTATATGATCCCATCCAAATAATTTCTGCATAACTTAAAAACATTCATGCAGCACAAAAGTTCATGCAGTTATAGAAAGAATTAAATCTATACAATGTCCTCAGAGATCAGCGAATCAGGACACTACATGATGACTGAATCATCAGATCAGTTTTTCTTATGTGCTTCAGAAACACAGTTATAGCAGCCAGAGAAAATCTTAAGTTATAAAGTCAAGGGTCAAGAGCCCAACTAAAGCAAGCGCTTACCTCCATAATGGTGACTTCAAATTTGATTATTTTCAATAAAACAGCACTTAGGCTTCCTGGAGGCTAAGTGAGGGCTGCCCGTGCAGGGCCAGAGCTAAGGGGCCAACGCTTTGCCAATGAGCAAATTCTCAGGGGCCCTGCGCTGGCAGCCTGTAAAGGGCCAGTACAGGCTTGTTTGCAGGGATATCTATGTTGCCCTCAACAATCAATCAATGAAGACATCTCAGCACATAGTTAAAATAATAAAAAGATTAATATAGTTATATAAATCCCAATACTTCATCCACCAGATGTTTGAAAGGCAGGCAGATCTACCTGAACTTGTTTTAATGGTCATGAAGAGCATCTGTGACTGAAGGGCTGGAGGTGTTCAGGTGGAGCAGAAGGTATTGAGAGTAGAGGAGGGAAGGGATACACAGACCACAGAGGAAAAACATGTTGTACCTTATTATAATTCCTACAATATCACATTATGATATAGGCTACTGTGTGTTGTTTGAAGTAATAATGCCCATGTTTCAGTTAGCTTACACACTATAGAATACAGACTTATACTATAGCTTAGCTTACCTGCATGGATTCACAACAATTATGTGAATGTAATCTTAGTAACTATGTATTAAATTGTTAAAATTCCAAATATTTCAGTTACAAAAAAAAGAGAAAAAACAACAATGCTATTTAGTTGTTTTATCATTATTATTTATTGAGTTTATCAAGTGAAAGAAACGACATTATGTCCAATCTGTTTTATGCATATAGTAAGCATACATATTAATATTGCTTGTTTGTATTTGGTATGACTATGCTATGCCTATTTTGAGGGAGGACCCGATTAATCGACATTGCTTATGCATGCACTCTACCATAATGACAGAGACAGCTCTGTGAGACAGTTATTACACAGTCCAGCAGATGGAGCTGTCAATCTGGAGATAACTGTTAATCATACTGAGACAAGATTTTTACCCAGTTTACACTTTGTCTGAAATGTGACAATAAAATGAATTTAATCGAGTTATAAATATCTATTTACTTTGAGATCAGTATTTTTTTTTGTGTGAAATATTATTATGTTAACCAAGGCATTTATTTGATTTTAAAATACAATGAAATAATATTGTGACCTATTTCTTCGATTTAAAATAACTGTTTTTTATGTGAATATATTGTAAAATCAAATGTAACTTATTGCTGTGATCAAAGCTGAATTCAGCATCATTACTCCAATCTTCAGTGTCACGTGATCTTTCAGAAATCAGTCTAATATCAATGTTAAAAACAGTTGAGGTGTCTAATGAAACAACATTACAGTGTTTTTTCTTTTCTTCCAGGATCATTTGATAAACAGAAAGTTTGAAGAACAGCATTTATTTGACGGAAATATTTTGTAACATTATAAATACTTTCACTGTTATTTTAGATCAATTTAATAGGTCCTTTTTAAATAGAAGTATACAATTAAAAATAACTAATTTAATTATGATAATAAATTATACATTTTATTATATTATTCCAACACATAATAAGATAGAAATCCCAAGTAAGGCTTCTAAGTTGGATATACGTAAATGTATTTCTTTAAACAGTTTTTGATAATTCTTAAGAATGACCACAAATCATTTTTCTGAGTAAAAAACAGGTGCAGTTTAAGCAATGATCAACATTAACAGTAGGGGACAGCAGAGAACAATTCAAATCATATTTTTACACGAATGTCATTCATACTGTGTGGGGGTTAAGATATCATAACATATCTTAAGTTACAACATCCCTTATTATCCTAAAATTGTATGTTTGCATACAAAATTAAAGTGAATAAGAAATATCCCAGATTCACTAATCAAATTTGCGGTATCAATAGTCAATCATATCAATCAGTTAAACAATCTGAACATCTTACATTATGAAAAGATATCTGACCTGTAGTGTAAATATGTTAACAAATTTGACGAGTCACTCAGAAATAGTGCAGAATCTTAAATATCTCTTTTTTCATTTATGTTCATTTTACTTTTTTTTTTTCAAAATCCTAAAACATTCTGTTTAATTAGAGGCTGAAATGGAAATTAATTCTCAGAATTTTTGAGTCCACAATAGTTTGCTATCTACACTCTCAGAAAAAAGGCACAAAGCTGTCACAGGCTGGAACCCTTTAGATAAAATGCACTTTTAAAGAATATGTACCTTTAAGGTTCCTAATATATACCATTTAGGGGTAAATTTGGTGCAAAAATGTACCTTTTAGCTTTTGTACCTAAGGTCACCGCCCCAGTGACAGCACCTATTTTTCTGTACAGCATACAAGCTATTGTAAGCTTACTACTAATAGATTTTGCTATCTATTATTATTGTATACCTAATTTTGTAAAAAGTGTGTTTGTGTGTTTTGTGTGTGGTTGTTTAGATATGTGTGTATAGCACAGCCGTGGGGTGAGTGTGTGTATGTCCTGTCCACAATAGTGCCCCTCTCTTAGACAATGAGGCCCGGCAGAGAGCGGCCCGCGCTCTATTATACCCATAATCCCCGTGGCTTTGTGCTCTGCCGAGAGAGAGAGCGAGAGAGACAGAAAGAGAGAAAGAGGGAGGAGGGACAAACGTGAGCTCATCCTAAACAACTCTCATCCAGGGTCAGATTCACAGAGAGACACAAAGAGAGAGCGGTGGAAAAGATACATTTGAAACGAAAGAGATGGACAGGAAATAAAGCTGTCAAAAACTATAGGTTTTACACAAGAAAATATGAATGCTGCTTGTTGCAAAACTTGCCACCATGATATTAGTGTGTTCTTGGTTGGTCTGGTGGTTCGTTCACATTGAATTGCTCAAAGTAAAAAAAAAAAGGGTGGTTTTTACTCATCTTTTTAGTATTTAGTAATTATATATTTTTTCTATTATATTTATATTATAAGTGTTTATTTATTATCAGTTTAAAATGTTTTATTTTATTTTATTATTTTTTAATATATATAAATATATTTAATATATTTATTATTTACATACATTTACTGCATAATCCATCTGTGTAGTATGTTCATAATCACCCATCTGTATATCATACTGATAGTATATATATATTTTTAAATTATGTCCATAGCACTGCTTTATCTGTATATTTCTGTACATATGTAACATATTGTAGGCACTGTATATCATGTACTTCTGCTTATTGCACTTCTGGTTAGATGCTAACTGCATTTCGTTGCCTTGTACCTTACACGTGCAATGACAATAAAGTTGAATCTAATCTAATATTTTATTATTTATTCATTTTTATGAATTTAGTTTAGCGTATAAATGTTGTGGCCCCAGTTAATCTGATTACTGTCTCTTTAAGAAGGTTAACAGCACCTCTTTAAGAGGTTTTGGACACATGCAGTAATAAAACACAGAAGACATGGTAGTGCTGAGCAGAGTTTGTTTTGAGTAGTTTTTCTTTTGAGACCTGTCATATTATTCCTTGTTAAAATTAAGTTCACTTTAGCATACCTTAAAAAGAGTACTTATTATGTCAATAATATACTTTAACCCTTGTGCTGTGCTGAAAATCTTTTACCAAATTTGGTGTTCCTGGTCAAAAATGACAGGCCTTTTATCTGTGGATTGTTTCACCAGAAACCGAGATGCATAAGCTCAGATCAATGGGTCAACAATCAATCAGTTTCAAAAATAAATACTAAATATGTGCTAATCGAACACAAACAAGTTGATAAAAAGATTGAATTCATTATTTGGTAATAATATATCATAATGAGATCTACAACCTTTTTTATGTGGGCTGGTCATATTTGAATGGTAACACAACAATTTACATTTACATTTAGTCATTTTGCAGATGCATTTTTCTCCAAAGCGACTTACAAATGAGGACAATAGAAACAATTAAACCAACAAAAGAGCAATGATATGTAAGTGCTGTGACTAGTCTTGGTTAGTCTAACACAGCACATGTAGTAAGGTTTTTTAAATATTAAATAAAAAGCAAAAAAGTAGATATTATAGAAAAATAATAGAGAACACTAGTGTTAAAGGGTCATTTTTTTTTTAGAATAAAAATAGAATAGAGAGTGCAAGTGGAAGAGAGTCTAGTGTAGATGGAAGAGATGTCTTTAGCTGTTTCTTGAAGATGGCTAAGGACTCAGCTGCTCGGATTGAGTTGGACAGGTCATTCCACCAGCAGGCAACAGTTAAGGTAAAAGTCTGTGATAGCGATTTTGTGCCTCTTTGGGATGGCACTACAATGCACCGTTCACTTGCAGAACGCAAGCTTCTAGAGGGCACATAGGTCTGAAGTAGTGAATTTAGGTAAAGGGGTGCAGAGCCAGTGGTGGTTTTGTAGGAAAACATCAGTGTCTTGAATTTTATCTGAGTGGCTATTGGTAGCCAGTGCAAACTGATGAACAGAGGTGTGACATGCTCTCTTTTTAGCCTGTTAAAAACTACTCTTGCTGCAGCATTCTGGATTATTTGCAGAGGTTTGATAGAGTTGTCTGGAAGACCCGCCAAGAGGGTGTTGCAATATAGGACAGAACTAGAGCTTGAGCAAGCAGTTCTGTCTTGGCAAGGTTGAGCTGAAGGTGATGGTCCTTCATCCAGCAAGAAATGTCTGTTAGACAAGCTGAGACATGAGTAGCTATCGTCGGATCATTAGGGTGGAATGAGAGGTATTGAGTGTCATCATCAGCATAGCAGTGATAGGAAAAGCCATGTTTCTGAATGACAGAACCTAGTGATGCCATGTAGACAGAGAAGAGAAGTGGTCCAAGAACTGAGCCCTGAGGTACCCCAGCTTGATGTTGCAACTTGGACACCTCACCTTTCCAAGATACCTTGAAGGACCTATCCTATCTGATGAGAGAGGACAACAGGAGATGGAAATTTTAAAATGCTCTAATGATGGATTGGTTTCTTACAAACACGCAGCTTTTCACTTCACTGGATGTTAACTGATGGACTGGAATAGTGTGGATTACTTGTGGATTAATGTGATGTTTTTTATCAGCTGTTTGGACTCTCATTCTGATGGCACCCATTCACTGCAGAGGATCCATTGGTGAGCAAGTGATGCAATGCTTATTTTTTCTCCATCTGTTTAGATGGAGAAACAAACTCATTTACATCTTTGATGGCCTGAGAGTGAGTAGATTTTTATTTTTGGGTGAACTATTCCTTTAAAGGAAAATAAGCCCCAACAGGATTGAAAATGGTAATGTCTTGGTCAAACAACTTCATGAACATTATAAGTGGACCTCAGGGAAAACAGTAAAATAAAAAAAAATAATAATAAAATAAAATAAAATATGACACGTCAGATGAATGAGTCAGTTGTACAGTCCACAATCCTTGGCGCAATCATTAATGGTAAAAGTATGTTTATTTCATAAGAAACCACTACAAACAGAGCATAATGAATATAATATTTGTTATAATATTTTTATCCTGCTACAAAATATTAATGAATAATACACACTATCAAATGAACACAATTATCACATTACAAACAATGAATAAATACTGTGAATAAATAATGAAAATAGCCAGATAAATTTTAATTTATAAACCTATGGCGAGCCAAGTAAACCTCCTAGAAAAGTCTGCGTCTAAATAGGTATCTACTAACACTCACAGTGACCAGCTCTGTGAATTGCTAAATTAATTTGATGTCACAGTTAAATTACACCCTTAACTTAATCATAAAATGTAACTTCCAAAGACACAGTCACTCAAAGTTATGTAATGAGTTTCACTTGGTTTGTGTTTGGTTGTTGATTGCATTGTTTTTCAGTGAGTTGCAGAAGCTACTATGAAAATATCACACAGATGGCTTATACTACATATAATCATAGATTCTACATGTGTTGCATTCTTGCTCAAAAAGTCAGCTGTTCTTCATAGATTTATATCTCTAACAGTCATTTTGGTGAATGCCAAATAAATGTGCTAATGAAACTCTCGTAAGAACTAAACTCATCATGACAAATAGCTCAACACAATGAGATAGCAAGCCTTTTGTGCTACCACGGGTGATCTCATTCGTATTCATAGGTATTAGCAGAAAATGTGCACACATTCTTTTTTGTATGTTTAGACACTAAAACTGTACAATATCAATATTAACAGCAATTAAAATGTAAATGTTTTTACACAAGTAAGCCGGTCTTATCCTTAGAGGAACCCTCTAACAAATGAGAATACCGCTGGAATACCAGTTGATTTTTACATACTGGTAAATGGTGGAAAATCCTTTTTTCATGTCAAATGTATTCATAAATGAACTCTGCATAGGCCTAATAAAAGTAACCCAAAGCCTTAAAGGGACAGTTCACCAAAAATGGAAATTCTGTCATTATATACCCACCCTGACGTTGTTTTAAACCTGTGTGAACTTCTTTCTTCTGCTCAACACAAAATAAGATATTTTGAAGAATGTGGGTAACCAAACAGAAGGTGATAGCCATTCACTTCTATAGTATTCTTTCCATACTGCCAAAGAGAGCAGTTCATACAGGTTTAGAAAAACATCAGGGTGAGTAAATGATGACAGAATTTTCATTTTTAGGTGAATTGTCCGTTTAAGTCATATGCAGGCTTTCTATGGCTGAATCATCAAAGATATAAAATGTTACTAATTTATTGATTCATACAGAATAGAATGAAACCATTATAATTTCAAAAACTGTGAATGTGTCAAATAAATAAATAGCCAACATATTTAATAAATCTTATTTATTATAAAAACAACAAAATCCACCTATTCATTCCTTTAATTCAATAGTTTATGATCCTCATAGTGTTCATTATAAATACGCAACATACTTTGTTTTAAATACTGTCATTACTTTGATTCTGTACATTTCAGTGTCTATCCAAATCTCAAAATAGATCTCTTTTGTGTATGAATACCTATGAATGCTAATGAAATAATGCTGGTGCTACACAAGCTCACAATGGGCAAAAACGCAATCCATCAGCAGTAGCATGACACCATTATGTCACAATCCAGGTCCACCTCACAATCAACCTGCTTTGGTTTAATAGCTTATTTTAAGTTGAGTTGTAGTCACAGCTCTTTTGAATTACTTTCACTCATCACAATAATCAGCTCTCCTTCAATTCTCTTCTGTACAATGTTCATTTTGTCACAAAAAGTAATCTGGAGGAGTAGGAGAAGGCGAGGTGTTGGGCTGGGAAGGCTGAGTCTCGTTTGAACTGACGAGCTTCTCGTAACGAGCTTTGTATGTGTCTCGCTCTCTCAACACACGAGACAGCTCACACTGCAGCTGCTCCAGCTAGAGGAACCAAAACAGAGACAAATCATACTTTAAATACTAAAATCATGTTGATTGCTATTAACTTTCTAATGGAAATAGTGATCATCTTTTCTTTACTACTGTTATACATGTCTGAGTGAAACAGCTTCTTCAATGAGAAAAAGTGTAGGCTGGGACTTGATTTTGTTTTGGACTTGAATGTTCTTGATTAAAGATTATGAAAAAATTATATACATAAATAATTTAAAATAAAAAAGGCAATATTCCATTAAAATTTCATTGTGACTTTAAAATTTAGAAAAAAAAAAAGCACTTGAAATGCTTTCCAGGTAGGCAGATTTCTAGGTTTTGGAAGAGAGTTATGTTATAATTGTCTTATTATTATAATTGCCTGCTCTGTTATAATCAGTGTTGGGGGCAACACATTACAAGTAATACAAGATTATTTAACTAGTAAAGTAATGCATTACTTTTTAATTTGCAAGAAAAGTTCTGTGTTGCTCTTTCAAATAAAGGATGCCAGTTTTTGTGAACATGTGTGAACATGATGGTTACTGTAGTTCTAGACTAAACGTAAAAGTGCACTTACTCATCTCGCAAAAAACAGATTCAGTTTTCCTCAAAATGAATAAAAACAATAAACAGCAAACTCAGAATATTATGCAAACCTGCAATAATAATTAACTGTTAAAACAAAAATCCTTTATGTATTTAATCCCATTTTATTAACCAATGCTGACTTTCAATCATCCAGTTCAACCATACTAATAAGCAAAAAAGATTTGAGATAAAAATAACATTAGTGTTTAGTTATTTTTTATTTTTTTGTGTGATTGAGAAGAAAGTATTGAAGTTTCTTCTCTCACTTCTATTCATCATGCAATCCAGAGGTGCTTTTCCTAAAAGTAACTATGGTTGCAAGTTCGGTCATTACGAATAGAGTTCAATGGAACTAAGACCATGTAGTTAACGATGGTTTTGGGAAATGCACCCAAGAATGGCAGCACAGCTGAAAGATTTGTTTGACCTTTTTATTCATCTTACTTTGTGAGTGAAAGGGCTTTTACATTTTTTCAAAAACAGAACTTTTTAGAACATTTAAATTTAAACAAGCAAGCCGCTAGATGAGAAAAAGTAACAAAAGTAACTTAATGCATTACTTTACATTACTTTAAAGTTACTTTTATAGTGAGTAACACAATATTGTAATGCATTACTTTTAATAGCAACTTTCCCCAACACTGGTTATAACTGACTTTTGTTGTTTGTGGTTGTATTTGTCTAATTTGTCATATTTCAGTGCTTGATGTGTGTGTAGTGTACCTGCTGTGTGAGAATGTGTTTCTCGGACTCAAGCGCGTGCCGGTGCTGGAGTCGTTTGTAACGGCAGGACTGGGCGTAACCGCGGTTCTTCAGCGTCCGTCTTTTCTGTTTCAAACGGACCACCTCATCTTTGCTTACCCCACGCAAATATCTGTTCAGCTCTCGCACTGTCAGATTTACCAACTGCTCATCGGAAAAACGCTCATCCATCCCACACTGAAAGAGAAAGAGACAATAAGAGGTAAGTCTGAGAGATTTATCACAGAATGGACACAAAGTGTGATAATGACTATCAAAGCTTCATCAAGCACTCACATGAACAAAACAGATAAATGATTAGTACACTGCGGATGAAATGTCTGATGTACTGAACAGTCAGATGAAAACAGCACAGTCACAAATAAGTATTATTTATTTAGTGTAGTTTGTTTTGCCTCATCGCTTTTGTGGTGCTGACGCTAATAGAATTGTATTCAAACCAGTTGATATCAACAACTGTAAACACCATGACAAGATAATAACCACAACAGTTAAATTAAAAATTAAACTGCAACCAAAACTACTTAAATGAAAATAAATCAATCAATCAACTCTAGAGTATCAATGAACTTTCTTATGTTGTTGATATCAGATGGTTTGAACACAACTCTAGCAGTGACACAAAACCATGAGGCAAAACAAACTACGCTCACTACTTGTAACCAAACTAAATAATTAATACTATACTACATGACTGTGCTGTTTTCTCATGACATCACGTTGAATAATGTAGTAATAAAACATAAATGTGTGAGCTTTGTGTGTACGCGTGTAACATAGTTTGGCCTAGAGGTGTAGTGTAGTGTGTGTGTGTGTGTGTGTGATTTTGGCAGCACATTTCCATACAGCATAATCTGACTGAGTGTAAGTGACAGTGATCAGGATTACATCACAATAATAGTAGATATTACCATAATCTGATATCGCTGCTCCACATTTAGAGACAGGCATTCGCCAGCCACATCCATCAAATTGCTTTCAACACACTTCAAAACAAAATCACCAACCATTTATAGTTCAAAATGTGAAACAAAGCATTCTCACTGAATTTGTGCAAACCCTTGTGAAAAACCCAGTGTGCTTAATTGTATTCAGATCTTCAAACTATATTTAAAGAATAAAATACTTGTGGATAATATAAAATTAAAGGTATAGTTCAACCAAAAATGAAAACTGATATCATTTACTCACCCTTATGCTGTTCAAAATGAATTTCTTTCTTCTCTTGAGCACAAAATGAGATTTTGAAGAATGTTGGTAACCAGACAGTTGCTGGTAGCACATTGACTTTCATAGTATTATTATTTTAAGTATTTTTGGCCACCAGCAACTGTTTGGTTACCAACTTTTCCAAAATATCTTCTTTTGTGATGACATAATTTTCTTTTGGGGGGGGGCTATCCCTAAATATGTAAAGGCCACTTAAATGCAAATAAGGTAAGGACACTTTCATAACTATGTTTCTTAACACTCAAATGAACTTTTAAAAGAGGTTTCTCACTTTTTCCTCACTTTTGGAATTGTTTCCTGAAAAGCTATAAATTATTTTAGGAACTTAACTGCTGAAGAAGTCGGATCACTGTTGAGTACATGCATGTGACTGTGTTTTAGGAGGATAAATTAGTGACTGCGGGTACCTGAGTGACTTGCAGATGATGATGATGATGATGATGATGATAATGGCCTTGCATTGGATGGTGTGGGTGATGGAGGCGGCTCTGTGGACTGAGGGGTTGTGAGAAGGGACTGGTGGATGTGTTGACATTGGAGAGAGATGGAGGGGTGGAAGAAACGACCAGTATAGGCCGGTGACACATGTCTGACGGCTTGTTAAGAACTACATCAACACCGCTGTCACTGCTGGAGTCACCCATATGACTGCTGCTCGAACTCTGGGACAAAACTGGGAACTGTGAAAGAGTGGAGAAGATGCAAAGAGATTACAAAGAGCACATTAGAAACAGATTACAATGAAAATGGCACATTTGGACAAATACATTGGGCCAGTGGTTCTTGTGACCAGTGGTTTCCCTTGGCCGGTGGTTCTCAACCCTGTTTTTAGAAAAATAAAATGCAAGTTTTGTGTATTTCCCTAATAAAAAAACACCTGAATCAGGTCATTAGCTCATTAGTAGAGAATTCAAGACTTGAAATTGGTGTGAGATAAATGAGACAAGTGTTGAGGGGGCTCCTAAACCAGGATTGAGAACCTATAAAATAAGAAATCATGCGCATAAACTATGATGGAAATACATTTATCAAATAAGTTCCTTGATACACAAGAAAAAACTCATGTGACTGCCTCAACAGATCATGTGATTGGATAACTAGACGAACCAGTGGACTGATCTCATCACAAACGTTGTTTTAATAACCCGAGTGAAAGGACATCATCAAAATGATTTTGTATAATTACCTTCCAGAACTGTCTCACAAGATTGCATTCCCAAACATCATCTGCCTTCTAACACAAGATAACATGACACAGATTGTTATTGTGTTTCGTCTGCACACTTTCGTCTGAGGCACAGGTAATTTACTATATATATAAAAAAGAGCCACATGCTTTCCTGGTTGCACTAAATTACATTTAAGGATGGATACGGTGCTTTATTTGCAATTTTTTTATGCTATCTTCTAATTTTTCACATAAGTTAAATTCACAATTTTGGATGGAAACATAGCTTGTGATTGGCAGACTGTATGATTAGCTGGTGCTTGTATGGTTGGAGCTAAACTCTAGCAAGTGTCTCCAATCCTTACGGAGCCCTGCACATGATGTGCAAAAAAAAAAAAAAAAAAAAAAAATCGTGGGCACGATTTATTAATTCGTTCCCTTGTTTTAAGTAAATTGTGCGCTCGATATAATAATTTGTGCCCTCGTTCTAGGTAAATTGTGCCCACGAAATAATAATTAGTTGTAGCCTACTTCCTGTCCGCGTACACATGGTCATAAACATGTTGCTGCTATGTTATGTCATGTTATGTTATGGACAGAGACTCTTTAACTGGGTTTTATTTTGAGTTGGGAATGAGTTATAGAGACATTCTCAAAATCCTTGCAGCATTGCATGGAATCATTTTTCACAAAGAAGGCAGATACGAAGCACCAGCACCTGTTATGAGGTAATGATTAAAATGTGTGCACGATTTACCTAGAACGAGGGCACAAATTATTATATCTAGTAAATCGAGGGAACGAATTAATAAATCGTGCCCATGATTTTTTTATTTTTTCTTGCATGTCATGTGCAGGGCTCCGTAAATGCTGCTCCTGGAGATCTACTGTTCTGCAGAATTCAACTCCAATCAAATACACCTGAACCAGCTAATCAGGAATACATGTTGTAGCCTACTAAATAGCTTTTCTTTCGTTGTTGCAGAGGTAACAAACCTCTGTACTCAAGGGGGCATTAGAGAAACCTGCGCGTTTGAAAGATTCTCTTCAGAATGTTGGCAGTATATGACCTGAATATTAAGTCTGACTACGGAACATAATTAATGCTAATTTAACATTTCAGTTTCATGCTAAAGCCCAAAGTATACTTTGTTTTTTCCGTCTATGCGAGGGTCCGCGTTCAGTGCATATGACACAAATTTTGTCACCAAAATAGTATGTGCATACTATACACACACCTTCTGATTTTTATAACCACATGTACCTTATACATGCAGGTCGCACATGCAAATTGAACTTGTTTTGCACTAATCAGTTGTTCCACAAGGTGGCAACACTGGGCCAGACTGCTGTTTTATGGTAGAAAATGAAAATAAAAGACAGAACAACAAAATACCGGTGATTGCAACAACAACACACCCGCATTGACAAGCACTTGTGTGAGGGGGTTATGATGAGATAGCTGCAACTTTAGTTTAAAAGAATACAAAGACATTTTCATCGGTCACAACTTCTGGAGAAAAATAGTGCAGACACTGGACTAAGATGAACCTTTCTAGAGTGCATGTGTCGACTGCCGGCATTCGTGCATGCTAAATGAAATATACTTCGAAAGTTTGCGCATTCGACTGTACGCATATGCTAGCATACATGTACAAAAGTGAAGTATACTTTGGGCTTAAGAATGCAACGTACTCGCATTGCTTTTTGAATTGTGTTTTTCAACACATTTTGGAATGGAATGGTGTCTGAAATTGAGCTTCAGGGCCGTATTTTAACGATCTAAGCACATGGTCTAAAGCGCACAACGCAAGTGCACTTAGGGCATGTCCGAGTCCACTTTTGCTTGTTTGGCGATGGGAAAAATGATCGGTGCACCCGGCGCATGGTCTAAAAGGGTTTTCCCTATTCTCTTAATGAGTCCTGGGTGTGTTATGGGCAAAATGTGCAATACACCAGAGTATCATCTCCCATTCCCTTTAAAAGCCAGTTGCGCTCGCACCATGGTTGATTAGCTATTTACACGGCAAAATTTGCAAGTGGAAAAACTGAATGCTTTTCTAGCAAGGAAATGGATCTGCTACTGCAAATAGGTAGGCTAATTCTGATACATGCAATGACTATCCATTATGACATGTTGGCATTTTTATATTTATGTACCCAATAATAATCTTTAACATTTTAATTCTTTAATTTTTCATATTTAAAAATGTTTGTGTGTGCTGCTGCGCATGCCCATGAGCGAACAAATGGGCGCAAATGCATTTGCTATTTAAACAATGTGGCGTAGGACGTGAAAAGGATAACTGCGTCGGGCTGAAACTAGCAAAAAACACTTGTGTCGTGCCTGGCGCCGCATTGCACCAGGTGTATAAGAGGGCCCTCAAAGTTAGAAGTGATTTTCTTCACTCACTTGGGACAAACAAATACATTGTCCAAATATCTTAGATCATACCTGTGAAGTTACAGCAGCTGCAGCAGAGTTCAGCAGGGCCTCCACTGCATCCTCACATCCCAGAAACCCTCCTCGATCCCGGTCCCCTCGATCCGGCACTCCTCCAAGAGCTCCCAGCAGAGACGCGGCACCTCCGGGCTCCCCACCGAACTGCTGCTGCAGTGCAGCCAACCAGAGCAGGTCCTCCAAGGAGGTGGGGTTTGAACACGGCGTGGGGCCTCCAGCCGCTGGGCTCCCGTCCAGGTTTCCTTGAGAGCCGGAGCTCTGGCCTGACATGTACCCGGTGGAGATGGACAGCGGGAACGAGAGAGAGGAGGAAGAGGAGGATGCAGATGGCGGCGGGTGTCCGTCACTGAGCGTGGGGGACGGAGGTAGGGAGGTGTAGGGACTGGAGCTGAGGCTGGAGTCAGGAGGAGGGTGAGGAGCATACGGAGAACCGGTCGTCTCTTGATGGACGCCTGGTTTGGGGTATAGGCAGGTTGGAGGAGGTGGAGGGGTGTCAGGCTTCACTTCAAACTTTAGCAGGTCGAAGTCATTGAGATACTCCATGGCCAGGGGGCTTGGAGGCAAAGAGGGCAGCGGCAGAGACGAAGACATTGCTGTGTCGACAGGAAGTATAGAAGTTGTTGTCTTTGAGTTTTCAAGGCGAACAACAACAGACTTCAGTTTTTACACAGAGATGGAAACAATAATGTGCCAAATTAGACTCGGTTGTTAAAATGCCTGTTCCTTTGAACTGAAGGCTTCCAGTTTTATCATCTGAAACTGGCAAAAAGAAAAAGAGAGAAAAAATAGTGATTAGCCACAGTCTTCTCCAGCTATACGGTGCAGATACTATATGGTAATCTGTGACCAATAATATAGGACTACATTAGCAGGTAATGACTAACATACTGACTGATGTTCTGGAAGGTTATGTCACATGTTAGACAAGACGATTCCAAAGCCTGGCCTGATATTACAGTAAAGGCTGATAGTGACACCTTTATTAAATAATCAAAACATAAAAAAGCAATGTATTCATTTTCATGAAAAATTACAGAACATGTGTGATAAATGGCTGTTCATTTATTGGCTCATTATGTATCCTGTTGATGTATGGGTTGCAAACAGTTTCAGATTAATAGAGGAAAGGCCTAAATCCAATCCCATAATCTTAATCCATCAATCTAGTTATTCCACTGAACAGTTGCTCCTTAACACAAGTGTTATGTACAACTCAAACAATATTTACTGTTGTCAGGACTGATGAAATACAGGTCAAAGTATTCATTATAGGGTAACAGACACAGACCAACTAACACATCTCATCTTAGAGAAAAGCACCATTTAAAGCATTTTGTGTTAAAAACCGAACTCTATGGCATTTGAGATAACACAAGTTTACATATTTTGGAACTGACAATCCATATGTTGAAATTTACAAGAAAATCAAATGTCAAATTTTTCATTTATTTTTTATGGTACCTGGCAAAGAGTCACACATAAATGGTTAGATCATAAACTAAATCTACTAAAAAGTTCAAATATGAAGATTAAATAATAAATATTTTAGGTTTCAAGTTATTACAACTTCAAATAAATCCAAAATTAAATTCCAATATTGTCAAGGGTTACGTTAAACAATTTTACATCTCGTCTTTAGAGGAAATATTTTTTTTAAAACATTTTAGTACATCTTGTCATTAGGCAGGAATTCATTTTAATAACTGAAAACTTTCATAAAGTATTTGAAATTAACATGTACTAAAATTTTCATAATGATAAATCTGTTTCACTTAATATTAAGCAAAGTAGGCAACCTTAAATTAAGAGGCTAGTTTATAAACTACTAAAACTACAAACTTGAATTTGAAGAAAAAGTGTTAGTTTTAATCAGTAATTATTAGTTTAATAGATTAAAATCATTTAATTATTAAACATTCATTTGTAATTCCATCTTTAACTGAAATATTAGCATTAATAAAGTTAAAATTAATAAAACAGTTAATAAAGTGTCAATAAACTTATAAAACAGTTTTTAAGTCTTAACAATCATTAATTAAATCATTATTTTAGATAGCTGCTAAGAGAATGATTTACTTTCAATTGTTTTAGATGGTCTTTAGTTTTATAGAAAGAATAGAAGAGTAGATAAAGTGGGAAACGAGAGGATTTGAGAGTGGAATAAAAGAGTGAGAGAACAAAAGAGGGTAAAAAAGAGTGTCAGGATAAACTAGCACAACTACAGAGTGACAGAGGGAGAAATGGAGAGACAACAGAAGAAAAAGTTTGTTCTAAAATGCCCATATTTCTTACCGTGTGTTCATGTGGACAGCTTACACACATCCTGAGGTATTGACTGACAGATTGATTCCTGCCAGTGTGTGTATATGAGTGTGTGTGTCAATGTGAGAGCATGTGTTTGGTGTGAGTGTGTGTGTGTGAGTGCGTGTGTGTGTGTGTGTGTGTGTGTGTGAGCCACTTTGGAGCTGATTGCCACTAACAGAGCCCCAGCCCTCCCCCTCTGACCCCCGCACCAAATCCCCATCCATCCCGTCTCTCTCTCTCTCTCTCTCTCTCCTGTCGTTTTTACACCAATCAACTAAAAATGGTAAACTGTCAAATGAGCAGCACACTTCTTTAATTGCTCCTGTAAAGTTTTAAAATTAGATGTTACAATTCTAATTATAAAACTAACAATAGAAAAAGTTAATTTTTTGTTCAGTTAAATAGGCAAGGACTTTTACAAAACCATTACCTTAGGATTTAAAATATTGACTTCCAAAACGTAAAACTTAAAATTTATAATAATAAAAAAAACGATACATGAAATTTATACATGAATTTACTGGTGTGTTTTGTAACCACATGACCCGTCACACCTGCATGTATATATATGTATGTCTAACATAACCAGTTTTTATTACATTATTCATAGAGCAAACAGACAGACTGATGAGCTCATTTGGTTCACAGCATTCAGAGAGTCATTATATGCTGCCACCTAGTGCACTGACTGAAACATCAACTCTGACAAACTGATAAAAGATCAGTAAAATAGTAGTACAACTACACTCTTAAAAATAAAGGTGCTTAAAAGGTTCTTCACAGCGGTGCCATAGAAGAACCATTTTTGGTTCCACAAAGAACCATTCAGTCAAAGGTTCTTTAAAGAACCATCTCTTCCTTACCTTTTTATAATCTGAAGAACCTTCTTTCACCACAGATAACCTTTTGTGAAACAGAAAGGTTCTTCAGATGTTAAAGGTTCTTTATGGAACCATTCAGACAAAAAAATGGTTCTTCTATGGCATCGTGAAGCACCTTTATTTTTAAGAGTGTATATCTTCATTTTGAAGCAATCCCAAATAATCTTAGTGTATATTATATAACTAGAACTTTAAATACCCAAAAGGAAATCATTCAGGATTTTAAAACTGTCATATAGCAAGACTTTATTCCAATATAAGTACAAATTCTGCACATTGTAGAAAAAAAAAGTAGAATTCTCTTTATATATATTTATAGATGATTCTCATTTGTCCCTTGCTTGGATTGAGTTAGTAGGACTGTAAAGTGATTCCAATAGGTATCCTGACATTCACAGTAATTTAGAAGTAATAATACACTGTCTTGTGCATGACAAGGCTTCTGTTTTTGTGGCTTGGTGTGTTAAGCACAGTGTAATTGCAGAGGGTTAGTGGTGGGCAAAAATTGCCAAACTAGCACTTTTAGTGATCCTGGGGGGCTGAAGTTGTTAATCTGAAGTCCTAATAATGTCTCGTTGAGGAATCAATGTGGTAATAATGTCTGAGTAAATCTGATTTAGACACTGGGAGTAATACAGTGAGATATAATCTCTCTGACACACACACACACACACACACACACACACACACACACACACACACACACACACACACACACACACACACACACATTAGACACAAGCTTACAGTTACATGTGTGAATTTCTCAGTGGATCTTGAAATTAGCATGTTTTTGTAAACTACTTTTAAAATGGACATTACAACAAAATGACATATCCAACAGTTTATAAAATTGTTTACACATAACAGCACACACAGTGAAAGGGATTGCTAAAAACTCTTCTATTATGTTCAGTGGAAACATCTTTAGGTCTGATATCTAATTTTTAAAATACAATTTTTAAAGTGACTGATACATTCTTGAATGATACCTTTGGAAAGGAACCACAAATCTCCACTACCAGTACACTAGTAAAATCTTGATAAATAAATACATACATACATACATAAATAAATAAAATGGAATTGGGATTACTTAATATCCAGTAACCAAAACCTGCAAATGCCCTGAATTTACTCCAAACATAACCTCAAATGAGGTCATGTAGAATGAGAAAGATTAAGGTATGCAAAGCCAAGCCAAGCAAATTTGGCCAGTCAGAATGGAATATATACTGTATATACTGTATATATATAATATATAAGAATGATGCATTTTAATGCAAATTCCAAAGTGAGCAAGCAGACCCTCCAGCACCCCACCACTGTGTCCCCATCTGATCCTGCAGATACATGTCCTATAATCCACTCTAACACTGTTACAAGCTACAGATTAACTATTTCATCCAGCACTTCCCAGTCGCTGCAGCGTCCCCAGAAAATATTGAATAGGGATTAATCCTAGATAGAATTACATGCACATGCTTCCCAGCCCAAGCATCATTGTTCTTCACACTAAGAAACAATGATTCTTTTAAGAACTGTTTGGTAACACTTTAGAATACTGTTCCATCATTAATGAATAGCTACACAAGAACACGAGTAACGCAATATTAGCACTCTAGTAACTACTAATATCTAACAAGAAACTCTGATTAATGAATTAGTAAGTAATAGTGCTTAGTTGAATGTGGTAGTTCACTATTAGCTAATCAGTAACTACTATTTTTCATACCTTCCCAAGAACTACTAAGAACTACTGTATACAGGTTCATAATAACATGAATAATGCATAATACATAATTAATTCTAAAGTGAAGGTCATGGTAACCCACTAGTAATGACTCAAGTATTACCAAATTCTACAGAAGGAATTACTAATTATTTGGATCAGTTTTCTAAAGTGAATAATATGATTAATTCTATAGTAATGACTGAAATCATTGTAAGCTTTTGAGGGTTTTGGATAGTAATTATTCAGGTGTTACTACATCCTTCTAAAGGAATTACATTTTTTTTTGGATCAGTATTCTAAAATGAAAATCATGATAACTCCCTAGTAATTACTGAAATCATTGTAAACTTTTGAGGTTTTTATAAGGTCCTGGTTAGTAATTTATTTTGCTAGATTTGGTAACACTTAAATCATTACTAGTGGGTTACAGTGATCTTCACTTTAGAATAATGATCCAAATAATTAGTCATTTCTTAAGAAGGATGTAGTAACACCTGAGTCATTACTATCCAAAACATTACATATCTCAAAAGCTCACAATGATGTCAGTCAATATTAGGGAGTTATCGTGTTATTCACTTTAGAATACTGATCCAAGTAATCAGTAGTTCCTTTAGAAGGATTTGATAATACTTGTGTCATTACTAATGGGTTACATGATCTTCACTTTTTATAATTAATTATACATTATGCATAATTCACATTAATTATGAACATGTACTGTATACAGTTCTTAGTTGTTCTCCAGGATATATGAAAAAAATAGTAGTTATTGATTAGCTAATAAAAGCTCATTTGTAAGTCGCTTTGGATAAAAGCGTCTGCTAAATGACTAAATGTAAATGTAATGTAAATTTAATAGTGAACTACCAGATTCAACTGAGCATTATTACTTACTAAATCGTTAATCAGAGTTTCTTGTTAGTTATAAGTAGTTACTAGAATGTTAATAGTGCATTAGTCATTTGTTCCTGTGTAGTTATTCATTAACGATGGAACAGTATTCTAAAATGTTACCAGCTGATCACTGAAAGATTCTTTGGGGAACAAGAAATGGTTCTTCAATGGCAATATGAAAACCCCCTTTTGTAACCTATTTTTTTTTTGTAGGACGCTTGTTTGGAAGTTTATTGTATTCCATTGTTTCTATTTTCACTTTTCCAGTTTAGCTCATGTTTAGCTTCCTGTTGTGAAAGCTTCCTGCAGGTTCTTTCTGCTGCTGTAAATGGATGTTCTTTGGAATCATAATTTGGGAATCAAATTCATAGTTAGATTTTCATAATAATTTTATAATTCATAATAAATTAATTCACAATCCTATTTTATGCATTATGAAATTTGAATGTGTATTCACGTGATTTTTTAAAGAAAACTTACATGTTAAATTGAAGGTCATCATTTATGTGCTATTACAACCGCAATTCCAGAAATGTAAATTTGAATAAAATGAAAACTAAAAGACTTTCATATCACACGAGCCACTATTTTATTCACAATAGAACATAGAGAGCATAACACGTTTAAACTGAGAAATTTTACACTTTTATCCACTATTTAAGCTCATTTCAAATTTGATGCCTGCTACAGGTCTCAAAAAAGTTGGCATGGGGGCAACAAAGGCTGAAAAAGCAAGACATCTTAAAAAGATTCAGCTGGGAGAACATCTAGCAACTAATTAAGTTAAGTGACATCAGGTCTGTAACATGATTAGCTATAAAAGGGATGTCTTAGAGAGGCAGAGTCTCTCAGAAGTAAAGATGGGCAGAGGCTCTCCAATTTGTGAAAGAGTGCTTAAAAAGATTGTGGAATACTTTAAAAACAACGTTCCTCAACGTCAAATTGCAAAGGCTTTGCAAATCTCATCATCTACAGTGCATAACATCATCAAAAGATTCAGAGAAACTGGAGAAATCTCTGTGCGTAAGGGACAAGGCCGAAGACCTTTGTTGGATGCCCGTGGTCTTCGGGCCCTCAGACGACACTGCATCACTCATCGGCATGATTCTGTCATTGACATTACTAAATGGGCCCAGGAATACTTTCAGAAACCACTGTCGGTAAACACAATCTGCCATGCCATCTGCAGATGCCAACTAAAGCTCTATCATGCAAAAAGGAAGCCATATGTGAACATGGTCCAGAAGCGCCGTCGTGTCCTGTGGGCCAAGGCTCATTTAAAATTGACTGTTTCAAAGTGGAAAAGTGTTCTATGGTCAGACGAGTCCAAATTTGACATTCTTGTTGGAAATCATGGACACCGTGTCCTCCGGGCTAAAGAGGCGACCACAGGCCAAAGACGACCATGAACTCTTCAGCAGCTGGAAACCTATATTAGACAAGAATGGGACCAAATTTCAACACCAAAACTCCAGAAACTCATAACCTCGATGCCCAGACGTCTTCAAACTGTTTTGAAAAGAAGAGGAGATGCTACACCACGGTAAACATGCCCCCGTCCCAACTATTTTGAGACCTGTAGCAGGCATCAAATTTGAAATGAGCTCATTTTGTGCATAAAATTGTAAAATTTCTCAGTTTAAACATTTTTTATGTTATCTATGTTCTATTGTGAATAAAATATTGGCTCATGTGATTTGAAATTCTTTTTTCATTTTATTCAAATTTAAAAAACGTCCCAACATTTCCGGAATTCGGGTTGTATATCCAAACTTAATTACAGTAATCACTAAAACTTTTAAATTCTGCAAGATTTCTTCAAGGTGAGCATCGAACGCTTATAAAAGTCATAGCGACCATCTCCTCAATAATCTACACAATCGACCGAAGTATGACGCAAAGTATGAACAAGTACGTGACTTGATAAGCACCACTAATAACTCTAATTGAGCAGGTTTCATCAGAACTCCTCTCAGAAACTAATAGTCCTGCCTTAAACTAATGACATTAGTTAAGTCAGAAGTTGACATGTCAGATGGTAAAACAGACCATTGCTTTTAATGCACCAAAGAGTTACACTTTTTAGTGATTCATTCAACTCTTACTGATTCATTTAGGTGAAGAATATATAAGGTTTTCTACAAAAATAGTTTTTAGCTTTGCAATGTGCAAGAGCATTGTGTGTGTGTGTTTTATATGTGAACGTGCATGAATGTGAATATAGATATGCGTCTGTGTTTGTGCATGGGACATGCTGCCGTGTCTGTGTGTGATTAACAGACTACTCACTGGATTAAGAGGCTGATTCTACCACAGTAATCTGGTGTCAGATTAGCAGATTTGACTGATCTGGTAAACTGTCTGTAATGTAGACACACCTCCCAGCTGTGTAAAGACATACAGCTTTAAGCCAAGAAAAGCACAAAATCCACAGCACAAATGAAAAAAGATGTTTTTCAGTCATTTACTGCAGATTAATCCATAATTTCACAGTATTTGATACAATAAACTTTTAAAATACAACATTCATTTGATATTTATATGATTGTTTTACATTGGATTATCAGCCAATTTCATGTTTCTGTCCATCACTTTTCTTTGTAATAAGTGCAAAATTTGTGTTAAAAGTGCAAAAAAGTATAAAGCGTATTTGTTAGGTACACACACACACACACACACACACACACACACACACACACACACACACACACACACACACACACACCCTATATATGCTTTTACTGAAATTAAAATGTAAAATATCATGTCTTAATGTACAGTATTTGTTTATTGCTAATTATGTGGTACAAAGCTGCAACCACATAATTAGTATTAAACTTAATTAATTAATCATTTCTGAATATTTGTGGTCCCTCAATGCACTGTTTATGGTTCTGATTGTACCTGAAGTGGGGAAGAAAGAACCGATCAACTAAATGACCAACTTACACCCAGAAATGCAGACTAGTTTATGAAAATAAGAAAAGATTACTCGATTCTTGTCCTGGTAGGTTTTGTTGTGTTTTGTCTAGGTGGGCTGTTGGCTAGAGTTAATTACGCTTGTCTGGTGACAGTGTCTGTGTTTGACCCTGAAACCCTCAAAACAACCACACAAACATGGGAATTAGCTGTAATCTGGATAAACCAATGCAGAAAAAACTGCTATAACTGGCAGACAGTAAGTGGTAAAAAGAGGGTTAAATGAAGGGAAGTAGAGGGGAAGAAGTAAGGGATCAGAGGATTAGCATGGTCGATACATATTATCTTACCCTCCAGTCTGAAAGATGACACTAAATCTGTTAAACTCACCCACCCATGATTCCCACCTCTCATCCAACCCCACTCTATCAGTCCTCTCAGTTTATATTACAGTTTATATACATAGTTTACATATATAAACAATGCAATTGAAACATTTTTGTTCGGTATGAAAAAAAAGTGCAATGCAATTTATTCCTGTTTCAAAGCTGAATTTTCAGCATCATTACTCCAGTCTTCAGTGTCACATGATCCTTCAGAAATCATTCTAATATGCTGATGTGATGCTCAAGAAACATTTACATTTATTCATTTAGCAGACGCTTTTATCCAAAGCAACTCATAGATCTCAGATTCTGGAGGGAATGTAGATTGTCAAAATTGAGTGGAAGTAGGTGGGTGCTGAGCCTGTGGCTGTTCTATACGCAAGCATCAATGTCCCGCAACTGGGAGCCAGTGCAGGGAGATAAAGAGAGGTGTGACATGGGCCCTTTTGGGTTCGTTGAAGACCAGTCATGCCATAAAGGTTTGATTGTGCATGATGGAATCCAGCCAGAAGAGCATTGCAGTAGTCCAGTCTAGAAATGACAAGGGCCTGGACAAGAAGTTGTGCAGCATGCTCCGTTAGGAAGGGCCTGATCTTTCTGATGTTATGCAATGCGAACCTGCAAGATCGAGCAGTTTTTGCAATGTGGTCTTTGAAAGTCAGCTGGTCATCGAAGATTACACCAAGATTTCTGACCGAACTTGATGGGGTAATTGTTGATGAAACATTTCAGATTATATTTTATTCAGCAGGGATGCATTAAATTAATGCATTAAAAGTGACAGTAAATGACATTTATAATGTTACTAAAAGATTTCAGCAAAATGCTGTTCTTGCTTTCCCATACTGACTTTGAACAACATGTTATGTTGTAAATAATGGAATTAGAATTAGAAGTGAGGGCAGGACATGTAGCTCTCTGTTGCACCAGCAGGGGGCACTAAAGTGTTAGTCAAACTCAAGAGGTCAAGGTTAGTGACCCCTAAGGTCTCTAACTACACTAGCTGCAAATATGTATACATATATACTGTACACTCTCAGAAAAAAAGGTACAAATGCAGTCACTGGGGCAGTATCCTTTAAAAAGTTAGACCTTTGTACCTTCTTTACCCTACTAGATTATCTATATCCTACTACATATTTGTACCTTTTGAAAGCAACAGCTTTTTTTGAGAGTGCATTAAAGCAACAACATTTTTTTTTACATAAAATAAACATTTTAATACTTTAATACTGAAAATGTTTCTTAATTTGAAAAAATAAAGAAAAAGTATTTTATTCACCAGGAATCTTCAACTGGTGATGTACTGGAGAGAAAACGGATTTCACAGTAAGTGATCTAATTTTCAGCAGTAGGGAAAAGTTTTTTAAAGCTTGTTTTGTAGAACATCACAGGTTTATCATATTAACATAATGTAAGCAGTCTGCTAGAAATGTGTGAAATGTGTACCTCTTTGCCTTAAATGTGCTAATATAGAGCTCTGTTGTATGTAAAATATTTTATGCCCATGTGTGGATATGATGTATTTTCATTTAAAAACAGAAGTAAAAGCTCTCTGTATTCCCGCTCTCCTCTGTGACGATTCAGTGTTACTATGATGATACTATTGAAAAAAAAAAAAGAATCGTTCTAGAATCGTGAATTGTATATATTTTGACATTGAGTAAAGTAGATAAGGTAACCTGAATGGCTAGCTGGTTGTTGCAAGAGGAAAAACAGCTGGTCAAGGAAAAAAAAAAAATATATATTTTTTTAATTATAGGTTAGTAATATTTTAGAAGCATTTCTGTTCCCTGTTATACACTTTGTAGTTTGAATTGATACTGTATATGTTTTGACATTCATTACAGTAGGGATGGAAACTACCTCAGTGTCACAAGAGGAGACAGAGCCCTTAAACTGAGGTAAAAAAAAAAACCTGGCAAATGCCAGATTAGAAAAAGAAAAAAAAAAAGAAGCATAGGCGAGTAATATTTTAAAAGCTTCTTTGTTGGCTGTTGTACAACCTGTAGTTTGAATTTATACTATATATACAGTGGTGGCCAAAATTATTAGAACACTAATATTTTCACCAGCTAAAAAATGGTTTTAAGTCAGTTATTTCTATCTTTTGCTGTAGTGCGTCAGTAGGAAAAATCAGTTTACATTTCCAAACATTCATTTTGCCATTAATTGTAATAATCTAGTGATATTTTTGTCTGACAGCAGCCAGTGCTCCACACAGAGATCTGATCTGGTCATCATCCAGTCTGTCTGGAATGACATGAAGAAACAGAACAAACTGAGACAGAATAAATCCAGAAGAACTGTGGCAACGTCTCCAAGATGCTTCAAGAAACCTTCCTGAAAAGCTACAGTACTGTTAAAAGTTTTAGGCACTTGTGTAAAAATGGTGTAAAATGAGGATGCTGTCCAAAAGTAATGCCATAAATAGATTTTCTTCATCAATTAACTTCTATTAACTAAATTAAATCAACATTTGGTGTGAGCATCCTTTGTGTTTAAAGCAGCTTTTGCCCTCGGTGCACTTTGCAGGAAGGTTTCTTGAAGTGTCTTGACGTTCAGTTCAGTCGGGATGGCAGCTACCTCAGTGTTGCACAAGGACATGCAGCCCAGTCAAATGAGGTAGAATAAAAATCTGGTGAATGCCAGATTAGAAATAAAAAACACAGGTGAGTAATATTTTAAAAGCATTTCTGTTCTCTATTTTACAACCTGTAGTTTGAACTGATATCACGTATCTTTTGTTAGTCAGTAGTGTGGGGGTGGCAGCTTCCTGGATGCTGCAAAAGGACGTGCAACTGAAGTAAATCAAAACTCTGGTGAATGCCAGATTGAAACGGGTGAGTAATATTTTAAAAGCATCTGTTATTTATTTTACAAAATGTATCTTGAATTGACACTGCATATCCCCCCCCCCCATTCTTAACATTATGAATGTCAACTATCTGAATGTTTCAAAAGGAAACAGCCGGTCAACTGAGGTAAATCAAAACTCTGGTGAATTCCAGACTTAAATGTGGCTACATCTCAAAGATGAGAGAGCACAGGAGAAGGAAGCTGCTGCAATCATCTGCCGAGCCTGAATCCGGTGCTGGGTTGACACTGGGACTGGCGTACACAGGTTGAGAAGTGGTAGAAGGAGGTGAGTTATCAGTGCATGTTGGGGAATGAGTGTTTGTTGACGTTGTTGAACTAGTTCATCAGTATCAAGAGGTTTGGATGAGGCAGCTCTGTTTGAATCCATCGTGGTCTGGTCTTCTGTCACATGAGGGACAGACACAGAGGATAGGATAAACATGGAGTGTTAGTGACAAACGTCAGAGGCAAGGACCAGACAGAAATGGAAACAACGGAGTAAGGAGATCTGCAACTTAACTGAAAGGAATCGTCTTTCTATTTGGCAGGTTGTGGGTAACAGCAAGTAAATATAGCAGGTGAGTCTTTTAAAGATGAGAATAGACACCTGAGTGTGGGGAAGTGGTGTTTAAATATAGCTCATAATGAGGTAAGCGGTAACAGGTGAGTATGATTAGAAGTCCAGTGATTGAGAACAGACGGGAGGAGTGGAGAGCTCTGGCATGCTTGTTAGTGTTTTTCTTCTTTCACTCTTGAGTTTATGGCAGCCCATAGAAGCCTACTGTAAAAAGTTGTGAAATTTGGTACACAGATAGAGGATAGTCTGAACATTAACCACAGCAATTTTGGAGTCTCTAACTCAATCCCTCTAGCACCACTAACTGTCCAAAGCTGCACTTATGTATATGCTAATAAATAAAAAAGAGCCAGAAAGAACACCTTCTAATAATAAAACTATTTCAAGTAAATTCCTTAAGACACTTGTATGCTCAAAATGTATTGCTGTTTTATTGCTGTTATTGCTTTGAACTCACATGGGGTATGCATATATTCTTTTAATGTTTGTAGCCTGAAATATTTAGTATGCATACTCATTGCACCTCGGTGTTGGATTTTTTTTTTTTTTTTTCAAAAAATGAACCATTCCTCTGGTAGAAGACATTGTGGCACCCAGATAGGTTGCTATGAACGGGCCCTTGCGTTTGCAATAGCCCTAGTGTTCTTAGCCAGGTCTGGCTGCAGGACAGCAGCAGATAAGTTAAGCTTGTGCTGTATAAGGTGAACAAGCAAGATCTCTCATAGCTGTGATTGTAGTACATTGATATTTATTTCAGAACTATCCTATAAAACATTGTCTTCTGATAACTACATACTCAGGTGAGCTGATTCATTGCTGGGGTATGTAAATATATCAGTGTAGTATAAAAAACAGAATGTGACTTTGTGCTATTGGTCATTGTAAACAGAAATACGCCAGCCCTACTGGACAAAACTGCTCAGAGAATAGAGTTCAGTAGGAAAACTATTTTCACTGTTGAAAAAGTGACTTTTGACCTGCCATTAAAAGCGATTCTGCAGTGACACCCAGATATGTTTTCAGACAAGCCCAGTGCTACACAAAACTTTAAACCATTCTTCATTTTTCTTCAAACATCCTTTGTTTTAGACACATTTGGAAATTCTCCTTTGCATCATTGATTAGGGACTGTTTTGGCTGAGGTGATGCTGGCATACTTTACTCTTAGTGTAAGCAGGCCTGCATTGCTGTGTACAAGTGGGCACATTATAATAACTCTGATGGATTGGCACAGGATTGTTCAATATAGGCTACTAAGCATTTGGAATGGATAACAAATTAAGAGCTTTTCTCAGTGGCCTCCATTGTCCTTCAAGTCCTATGTGTATGTGTTTTTTTTCTTTCTTCTCTTACAATGAATGGTAGGAGACACGTCTGAAGTTGATAAATAAAACATAACTGAAAGCTACAGTAAATCTGTTGATGTCTAAGCATATAAACATTTTCTTATGGTTCTGTTCTAGCATAACCACTTTTTCCTTTTTACCTGTGATGAAGGGTGGAGTGTCAGGTTAATGATTTATATCCATCAAGCTGATCTTTCTGCCAGAACACACACCGATCTGGAGGGAGTGAGAGCGTGAATGCTCAGGTAGGTTTCATTAAGAAATAAAACAGAGATCTGATTGTAGTCAGTAGAGATGACAAACTGGTATTATTTGCACAGATTAGCAGTGTGTGTATGTGTAGCTGTGCTCTGTCAAGTGCCTTCCATTTATCTACTACGCCTTACAATTGACAATATTCTAGACACGTGACAGGTCAGAGAGCCTTAATCCAAAGATCATTTTATATCTCTGCACCAGTATAAATGATAGTATTATCCATTATGTTGTCCACCAACCCTATCTAAACCCTCCAATTTCCTTTAGCAAGCAATGATGGCTGGGCACCAGCAGGATTTCAGTAGACCTTGACCGCCTCTTCAGTCATAAAGTGTACAGCATAGTGGGTAATAAGGCTAGCTAATCATTTCCTCAAAGGTTAACAATGGTTTTGAAATGCTGCTATTCAACACACTGCTTTATAAAATGACGCCCACTACAAGATGCTCCCCATAGGTAAAGTTTTACAGATTAAATAGTTAATTGTGTGGGTTACATACATGATATGGAGTTATGATAAAAGACTTATTAGTTGCTAACAAGTCTTTTAAGATGATTTTAGGTGCATATGGAAAAGGCAGTCTACTTTAAAGCACCAGTGTTTGTATTGTGTCCGAGCCCTTAGTTGGCCCCCAGCAGCCAACAAGTGAATCAGGAGTTCCACCTTCACTAGAATCTACAATAATCATGCACCTATTGATAGTTTTCACGTGACGTCACACCCTTATAGGAACGCCCACCTGGCGGGCAAAACGAAGCTTTGCTCCACTGACCGCCAGCTATTTTTACGCAGATTGCATCAAGTAATAATGTAGTAAAACGCAGATATTAAAAGGCGAGATTCAGTGGACACCTTGTTGATGATGTATATTTTGTACAGGCAAGAAGATGAAGCCAGAATATAAACGCAATGTGCAAAGTTTCACATTAAATTGCTTCCCATAGAAAACCATTAGAAGGAAAACACTGAACCATTAACCGGACTGCGTTCATGTTCCCGGCCTCATCTGCTTGCCTGTGTAAACTATGCATCATTAATGTGGTGATTACTGAATTTGATCTTTTAATATGACTGTTTTAAATATATTAAGGCACTTTAAGTGTTTTTACAACGTTTTGTCGCACTGTTTATGATTGAAATATTGCCGTGGGTGCTTAATATGGATTGCAAATGGCCAAAACTTGCATTTTGTTCAGAAATACCTTTGTTTAATTCTTTTGAGAGGCGATCTAAATATTTGCTGCTGGGAAACAGATGAAAAATTGACACGCTTGTGCAGCAGTTCTATGGATGTTTTGCCCTCCAGGTCTTCGAGCCGGTCACGGAAAACTATCAATAGGTACTATTGTTGATGTTACCTAAGACGACCTGCTAGTACATTTACTTTACATTTAATAATTTAGAAGACGCTTTTATCCAAAACGACTAACAAATGAGGACAATAGAAGCAATCAAACCAACAAAAGAGCAACAATATGTAAGTGCTGTGACAAGCAGTAAGGCGGGGGGGAGGTTAGGATGATTACAAGGGCCCGATGCAGGAGGGGGGCCCCGGAACGCGATTACTACCGAGGGGGAGCCCGAGTCAACATGCTGTTCAGGGGGTTATCAGAAACTGTTCAGAAACTGTAGCGGCGCCCCTGGTGACAAGTCCTAGTTAGTCTAACGCAGTACACATACAGTACACTCTTAAAAATAAAGGTTCCAAAAGGGTGTTTTTTGCAGTGATGCCATAGAAGAACCATTTTTGGTTCCCAAAAGAACCTTTCAGTGAACAGTTCCTAAAAGAACCATTTTGGTGCACATTTTAAAAATCTAAAGAACTTTTTTTGACTATAAAGAACCTTTTCTGCATTTGAAAGGTTCCATGGATATTATTGATCTTCATAGAACCTTTGACACCAATAAAGAACCTTAATCTTTAAGTTTAAGCAAGTGTAGCAAGTGTTTTTTGTTGTTGTTTTTTTCAGAAACAGAATAGAGAGAGGGTCGAGTGTAGATGGAAGAGATGTCTTTATCCGTTTCTTGAAGATGGCTGAAAGACTCAGCTGCTCAGATTGAGTTGGACAGGTCATTCCACCACCAGGTTAATGTAAAAGTCAGTGAAAGTGATTTTGTGCCTCTTTGGGATGGCCCAATAATGCACCGTTCACTTGCAGAATGCAAGCTTCTGAAGGGCATATAAGTCTATAGTGAATTTAGGTAAAGAGGTGCAGAGCTAGTGGTAGTTTTGTAGGCAAACACATCAATGGCTTGAATTTTATGTGAGCGGCTATTGGTAGCCAGTGCAAACTGATGAACAGAGCTGTGACGTGCTCTTTTCGGCTCACTAAAGACTACTTTTGCTGCAGCAATCTGGATTATTTGCAGAGGTTTGATAGAACTGGCTAGAAGACCTATATGTTGTGCAGTTGGTGCAAAAGGTGGATTTTATCATGTGAGAATCCATGGTATTAGACCATTCTAAATGACTCACAAAACTGTGTGTGGCAATAATATAACAGTATTCTTGCTTTTTACATTTTTTTAATCCACTAACCTGTAAAGCTTATAAGTGCAGTGATTATATGTTTCTCATAAGTGCTCGTTTATATCAACTCAGTACTTTGTAAACACTATTTTCAGATGGACTGTACTACAACATGAATCTGATTTCTGGTTTGAAATCTGGTTTCATATTGGGCATGATTACTTTACAAAGACAAATTGATGCAAATTTGATACCTTTTATATGAATCTATTTAACTTATACACAGTGTTGGGGGTAACGCATTACAAGTAACGCGAGTTACGTAATAATATTACTTTTTTCAAGTAACTAGTAAAGTAACGCATTACTTTTTAATTTACAAGAAAATATCTGAGTTACTTTTTCAAAAAAGTAACGCCAGTTACTTTTTTCCCATTTATTGACTGACAGTGCGCTGTGTGAACCAAGGTTATTTTTGTAAATGAAAACTAAGACGAAAACTATTGATAAAAAAACAATTTCGTAAACTGAAATAAAATAAAAATGTCAAAATATTTGAAAAACGAAATGAAACTAACAACAGTTATTGAAAAACTAACTGAAATAAAATAATAATTTACAAAAATTAATAATCGTTTTCGTAATCATTACGTTCTCACCACTTGGCGGAAAAATATTTGAGCTGTGTGACATTAAAGGGAAATACCTGTAAACAGAACACCCGACCCGTTATCCGACAGCAGCACTAATTTATTTCTGTACCAGACCAGAACCGTTTGACATAAAGACCGCGAGTCGCGACCCGAACCACACACGCATTAATCTACAACATCAGGTAGGCAAAATTATTTATTTTCTCGTGTAACACAAGCAATCAAACCAACATTTGGCATTCTAAGTTGGTGCTTTGAAGAAAAACAGACATGCAGAGCAACGTGATAATTAACAAAAAAAAAAGATGAGAACGTGCCTTTCTGTAAACAATACAAAACTTGGCCGAGCATCTCGTGATCACTCTGCCAAACTTTAGATTAAATATGCATAGGCTAAATTACATCATACACACGCTTATAATTCTTCATAAATAAAGTAAAAAACATATTCAAATATTAGCCTTTACTGTTAAATACGATTGGCGTTATTATTGAATTTCATTAGTCATTAGTTCCCTGTCGATACTCCACTCGTACTGCGTCTTGATAAAGACGCATATGGGAAAAAGCCTTTTTTCTCCTGAACTGAAGTCTTATTCAATCACGCAGTGAAACTGCACGACCATTGGTTTGTGCAGTGGTAAAAAACGAACCAATGGGTCGGCAGCGGAGCTGCACGAACCTATGGCGACGATTCCCGCCAGATCCCGCCAGATCCCGCCAAAATGGGCGGGGCATCTGGCTATATAAGCGGTCGTTTCGCCATAGGATCCTCAGATTTCTTCTCCTTCAGCGACGACGACTTCGTCTACACTGACCCAGAAGCCTACTCGCCGTTGACACGCCTCGCAGCTGGACCCAGCGACCTCGATCTGCTCGGCTGATCTGCCTTTTCTACGCGCCCCAGCATCGCAGCAGTTCCGGTTCCGTTCGCTGCCGCCATCCGGCGATTATCACGTAAGTCTCTAAAAGAGCAAATCGGCGTTCTAATGCCGCGCCGTTACTGCGGCTCGTGCAGGTCTCCCCTGCACGCCGATGACGGTCACAGCGAGTGTGTTTCCTGCTTGGGGAAATCCCATGCAGATGCCACGCTCGCTGGCTCTGATTGTTCTCACTGCGAGAGCATCAGTCTCACCTCTCTGCGCTCGCGGATCGCTTTCTTTTCAGAGAGCGACCCCGCCCCTCGCGCCCTCCCGTTTTCTTCCTCCCAGGGACCTGTGAGGAAAAAACAGCGGGGCAGAGGTTCTCAGCGCCCGGTTGAGAGCAAGCTCACGCCGGCTCAGATCCCGCGTGCCTCGCTTTCGCCACACAGAGAGGTGTCTCCCGTCCTTTTTTCCCAACCTGACCAGCGTCCCTCTGCAAGCGTGAGCGATCTGGTCTCGTTCGGGGGAAGTGACGATGAGCTGGCTGATGACAGCATGTCACTGGTAGCTTCAGATGCTGAGGAGCTGTCGGGCTCAGTGACTGACCCCGCCCCCTCAGGTTTGCCCGCGCCCAGCGCCGCCAAAGCCGGGATGGATGCCGAACTTTTCCGAGTCCTCTCAAAAGCGGTTGAAGAGCTGGGTTTGGAGTGGTCTCCACCAGAGGAGCCCTCTCGCAGCCGTCTGGATGAGTGGTTTCTGCCGGGGCGCCGTCAGGCCCCTCAGCAACGACCATCGCCGTTCTTCCCTGAAGTTCACGACGAGCTCACGAGATCTTGGCGCTCCCCTTACTCTGCCCGCCTCCGTACTTCCGCTTCATCCGCCCTCGCTACGATTGACGGCACTGAAGAAAAGGGATATGAGAGGATGCCTCAACTGGATGAGTCAGTGGCTGCACATCTCTGCCCACCCACTGCCATCGGCTGGAAGGCGAAGGCCAGTCACACGTCCAAGCCATGCAGGACCACTTCAGCGCTCGCTGGACGCTCCTACGCTTCAGCTGGACAGGCGGCTTCGGCGCTCCACTCTATGGCGGTTCTCCAGGTCTATCAGGCCAAGCTCCTCTCTGCCGTAGATGAGTCTGAGTCTGATCCTGCGACTCTCAGGGAGCTGAGAAGCGCAACGGACCTGGCTTTGCGAGCCACCAAGACTACCGCCCAAGCCATAGGAAGGTCTATGGCCAGCCTGGTAGTGCTCGAGCGCCACCTGTGGCTCGCGCTGACGGAGATCAAGGACGCGGACAGGGTCTCCTTCCTTGATGCTCCAATTTCCCCCAGCGGCCTCTTTGGACCTGCGGTGGAAGGATTCACTGAGCGCTTCACAGAGGCACAGAAGGCGTCACAGGCTATGCGACACTTCCTGCCCAAGCGCTCCAGCCCAGCAGCTGCTCAGAGTCGCCCCAGGACTGCGCCGACTCAGCAGCCCGCGAAACCTGCACCTGCCGTTTCCGCCCCTCAGCCTGCTAGGACTCAGCAGCCGCGAGGGCGTTCACGCTCAGCCAGACGCCACCCCCCTCCGAAGCGCCAGGGCCCCCGACCCAAGATAGCGTTGGACCCTGCGCCTCCGGCGTCCTCCTGATCTGCAGGACAGGAAGAGGAGAGGGTCGAGTCCCGCCACGTCCGGACCGCCCACCAAAAGGCCTCTCGTGAGAAACCTCTTGGCACCCCGTTTTCTTCCGGGTGCAGAGGGAATTGTGTTTGTTGCTACAGGGTCCGTACAAGCGCCCATGCAACCGTCCGCTGTGATAGTGGAAAAAATAAAACACAAACATTCTCAAAAAGAGAGCAATTTTCCTCTTCCGTCCCTCACGAGTGCCCTGCCTCCGTGGAGCCGGCCACTCGAGTTTATCCAACCCCTTGCCACGCGGGCCGAGGCCTGGCAGGCCTTCCCCGGAGTGTCAGAGTGGGTTATGGGGATAATAAAACGAGGTTATTCACTCCAATTCACTCGAAGACCCCCGCGTTTCAGCGGCGTGGTCTCCACCTCGGTGATGACGTTGCTGGAAAAAGGAGCCATAGAAATGGTTCCTCCAGCTTTGAGTGAGTCAGGCTTTTACAGCCGTTACTTCCTCGTCCCCAAAAAGGATGGCGGCCTCCGGCCCATCCTCGATCTCAGAAGCCTGAATCATGCCCTCATGAGACGGCCGTTCAGGATGATCACGCTGAAGCAGATCCTCTCGCAGATTCGCACAGGGGACTAGTTCTGTTCTCTGGACCTGAAAGACGCATACTTTCACATCCAGATAGCCCCCCATCACAGACGATTCTTGAGATTCGCCTTCGAGGGAGTGGCTTACCAGTACACGGTCCTACCCTTTGGGCTGTCTCTGGCCCCCCGTACTTTTACGAAGTGCATGGACGCGGCTCTTTCCCCTCTGAGACAGATGGGAATCCGCATTCTCAACTACCTCGACGACTGGCTCATTCTGGCCCAGTCAGAGGTGGAACTACTTTCACACAGAACCCTCATCCTCAGCCACTTAGAGCGCCTGGGGCTCAGGGTCAATTTTGCCAAAAGCGCACTGTCTCCCAGCCAACGAGTATCGTTCCTGGGTACAGTTCTGGACTCAGCTCGCATGAGAGCGGTGATAGCGCCAGAACGCGCTCTGGCCATTCAGAAACTCGCGGCCACCTTCAAGAGCGACACCGCTCGCCCACTCAAAGTGTTTCAGAGAATGCTGGGCCTTATGGCCGCAGCATCGCCAGTGTTACAGCTGGGCCTGCTCCGCATGCGCCCCCTTCAACGCAGGTTGAAACCATGGGTTCCACACAACGCATGGCGTCACAGACGCTTGCATATCAGGGTGAATCAGGCCTGTGTGACAGCCCTGACCCCCTGGAAGAACCCACGGTGGATGAAGAAGGGCGTGGCCATGGGGTTGGTCCACACCAGGAAAGTTGTCACGACAGACGCCTCCAACACAGGTTGGGGGGCGCTGTACGAAGGCAAGCCGACCTTCGGCCATTGGTCGAAGGCGGAGAGCGGCTTCCACATCAACTGCTTGGAAATGCTAGCAGTTTGTCGAGCCTGCCAGTTTTTCCTGCCGGACCTAATAGGACGCCATGTGCTGATTCGCTCAGACAACATGTCCGTGGTGTCCTATATAAATCACCAGGGATGTGTCTCCTCGAAGCGCCTCTTTATTCTGGCAGAGCGCCTTCTGGAATGGGCTCAGCTCAACCTGCGCTCGCTGAGGGCAGCACACCTGCCGGGCAGACTGAACCAAGGAGCGGATATGTTATCTCAGAGCAATGTCCCCTCAGAGGAGTGGATGCTCCATCCACAGGTGGTTCAGAAGATCTGGAAGACCTTTGGCAAGGCAGAAGTAGACCTTTTCGCCTCCAAAGACAACTCTCACTGCCCAACTTATTATTCGAAGGACAGGGACGCGTTGGCCCACGACTGGCCCAACCTCCTCCTTTATGCATTCCCCCCGATTGCCCTGCTTCCACAGGTCGTCAGGCGTGTCAGGGAACAGGGTCACAAGGTGCTATTGGTGGCCCCCTTGTGGAGGAACCAACCTTGGTTGTCAGAGCTGACTCAGCTACTGACAGCAGCCCCCTGGCCCGTGCCCCTGAGACGGGATCTCCTCTCTCAGGCGAACGGAACAATATGGCACCCCCGGCCCGAGCTGTGGGCTCTCTACATTTGGCCGCTCAACGGGAGCCTACTGGCCTCCCAGAGCGAGTGTTAAACACCATTTCTGAGGCTAGAGCCCCGTCTACGAGACGCCTCTACGCCCTTAAGTGGTCTGTTTTCTCCTCTTGGTGCCTCAACCGAAAAAAAAAAACCCCTCTACCTCTGAGTTAGCGGTGGTTCTGTCCTTTCCGCAGGAACTGCTAGATAAAGGACGTTCTCACTCTACACTCAAGGTGTTCGTAGCAGCTATAGCGGCCTTTCATGCCCCTATAGCGGGCCAGTCAGTAGGCAGAGACAACTCAGTTGTCAGTTTTCTGAAGGGAGCCAGGAGGTTGAATCCACCTCGGCCCCTTACTGTCCCTACATGGGATCTGCCCACTGTACTGAGGGCCTTGAAAGGCCCTCCCTTTGAGCCGCTACAGTCTACGAACCTCCGCTCGCTTTTGCTGAAAACTGCTCTGCTACTAGCACTAGCATCGGTTAAGCGAGTTGGAGACCTGCAGGCGCTCTCTATTAGCCCTGCCTGCCTGGAATTCGGGCCTAATGACTCCAAGGTCGTCCTGAAACCAAGGCATGGTTATGTACCTAAGGTACTTTCAACCCCGTTCAGAGCTCAGGTCATCACGCTCTCCGCGCTTCCTCCGTCTGAGGAGGACCGGGAGTTATCCTTGTTATGCCCTGTCAGAGCTCTGAGAATCTACTTTGAGCGTTCCGCCCCCTTTAGGCATGCGGAACAGCTCTTTGTTAGCTTCGGTAACCGCGCCAAAGGGCATCCGGTCACGAAGCAGAGACTCTCTAAGTGGATAGTGGATGCTGTCATGCTGGCATACTCTTCTTTGGGCCTGCAATGCCCCATTGGAGTACGAGCCCATTCGACTAGAGGCATCTCTTCGTCATGGGCGTGGTCTAGCGGTGTGTCCATTACAGAGATTTGTGCGGCGGCTGGCTGGGCCACTCCGTCCACATTTGCTAGGTTTTATAACCTGGACATACCGGCCTTACAGGCCAGAGTCCTCTCTGCTTAGATAAGCTTGTATACATACGCTGTGGGAACAATCCTGTCAGAGATTTCTTGACCGCAATGCGCTCAGGCTCTCTGATTGGCACCCTGCATACTCCAGTTAACTGAGTATACAGGAGTCATATGGAACGATCATCCAGGCCGAGCATGACCTCTATGAGTTTAGCTCGCTTTAGCCTGAAGTATACTACTTACTTCCCTATGGGCATTTATGCTTATGGAGGTATATACAGTCGTTCATCTACCCTAGCACGGCGTGATTAAATTCAGTTCCCATATGCGTCTTTATCAAGACGCAGTACGAGTGGAGTATCGACAGGGAACTGTCGTAACCTCGGTTCCCTGAGATACGGAACGAGTACTGCGTACTTTGCCGTGCCAGGTAGCTGCACGACTCAGTCGTCGCTTCAGTCGAAGTAACCTGAGGATCCTATGGCGAAACGACCGCTTAAATAGCCAGATGCCCCACCCATTTTGGCGGGATCTGGCGGGATCTGGCGGGAATCGTCGCCATAGGTTCGTGCAGCTCCGCTGCCGACCCATTGGTTCGTTTTTTACCACTGCACGAACCAATAGTCGTGCAGTTTCACTGCGTGATTGAATAAGACTTCAGTTCAGGAGAAAAAAGGCTTTTTCCCATATGCGTCTTTATCAAGACGCAGTACTCGTTCCGTATCTCAGGGAACCGTGGTTACGACAGTAACCGAGTACGTTATCATTCATTAGATGATTTATGCGCGGCTGTTCATGGAAAAGTGAGCAAGACAGGACAATACCATTATTTTGGTTAAATAAGAAAAAAGACATCTAATATAACCATATTAGGCTACATTTATTTTCATATTAATATCTCAACACACCATTAGATTACATTATCGCAACTTGTGTAGATTTATGCGTTTCAGCATGCGTTAATTTTGTGTCGCTAAATGTTTGCCTCACTAAGGTTGAATTATGCCTGTCTTTCTTTGGCCTTTGCTCTGGAAGTGATTGATTCTGCTAAACTTAAGTTAAAACCGAAACTAAACTATATTAAAAATGTGTATAACTAACAAAAATATTAATGAAACTAATAAAAACTAAACTGAATTTTATAACAAATTTGAAAACGATATTAAAATAAAACAAATTTAAAAATTCAAAACTATAATAACCTTGGTGTGAACATGCTGTTACTGTAGTTCTAGACTAAATCTGAATGTGCATTAATTCATCCCACTCATTCAGTATTCATCAAAATGAATTAAAACAGTGAAATGCAAACTCAGAATATGGCGCAAACCTGCAATAATTAAATATGTTAAACAACACAAATGTATCTAATCCCATTTTATTAACCAATGTCTTTGCTGCTGACCTTTGATGATCCAGTTAAACCATACTAATAATCAAAAATTACTTTAGATAAACTAACAATTGTGCTTCATTGTTTTTTTATTGCTGAAGAGTGTTGAACTTTCTTCTCCTGCGTTCTACTTTACAGATGTGAATTTACTTTTCCTTCAGCCTGAGGTTTATTCATTACACTTTTTGGTGTGAAATGGCTTTTAAATTTGCTATAATTACAACTTCTTGTATTAAAAACAATCAAGCCCTGCTCATATTTAAAGTAACGCAAATGTAACGTAACACATTACTGTCCATAAAAAGTAACTAAGTAACGTAATTAGTTACTTTTTTAGGGAGTAACCCAATATTGTAATGCATTACTTTTAAAAGTAACTTTCCCCAACACTGCTTATACACTAAATCACTATTAGGTCACAACAAGACGTTAAATCTGTGTTTTGCAGATAAATTTATGTCAATCCCATTGATCTGAACACATCTGGATAAAAAAATCTTAGATTATAAGATCTGTGTTTTAATCTAGTCTTCCTAAAATGTTTTTGTTGTTTGTTGCCACTGTAACTGATGTCATTCATCATTTTGAAGACTGGTTCAGTAAATCTGCATGTTTAGATTTTTTAAAATTGTTTTTTTTTAAAATGTTGCAGATATTAATTATTGTCAGTGTGACGTGTGAGTTTTTACTGCTCTTTGTCAGTGTCATGCTGCTCTAGTAAAGGTGAATCTCACCAGGCCAATGGAAGCCCAACTCAAGAAATTACGACAAATGCTGGAGAAAGAATGCCAGCTCAACCAGGAACTCCAGAACCAGAACAAAGAGCTGAGTAAGACAAGATCTGAGCCGTGACTTCTGTCACTGTTTATCTGATGTTTTGAGCGCACATTTGTATGCGATTTTAATGCACACTAGAATATTGTTTTCTTATTACAGACAGACAGCTTGAACAGAAAGAGAGTTTGTTGCAGGTGCTGCAACGACAACTGAATGAGCTTGGTAAGACAGAGCAGACAAATTAATATTATCTGCGTCCTCTTTCATCTGCTTCCTTCATGTTATTAATAACAGACTTACTTTGGAAGTTAGCTTACAGATTACAAGTTACCCAATCTAAAATGTAATAAGTAGTGTGACAATTTCAATTACTTTATTAAAGTAATGTAACTGATAAAATTTGATTACTTTTCTAAATTTCCATGGGTTTCAACTGTTAATCATTTTCAAACAAGTAAAGCAGGCAGGGTTAACCTTACAGTAGTGTTCAACACTGATTACTGTCACTTTCAAAATCCTTCATCACTTGAATTAAGATGATAATAATTTAACTTTAAAGCACAGCCACCACAAAATCTGACTGACTTTGAGATCATTCTGGGGTTAAATACAGATTTAAAACCATAGCAAGATATAATTTAATAGCTATGATACTGTTTTTGAAATCAAATCTTGCATAGTTATGACAGGAAACACTGGCATCTAACAATGGCTTGGAAAAAATGGTTAATCTTAAAAAATATAACATATACATGCACCCAAATAGGAAGTAAAACAGTTATTGAAAAAGCATGTGTCCTATCCTGTATGTCATATTTTAGAGCAGTCAATGCAATTTATGAAAGAAATCAATTAAATCTGTATGTGGGTGTGTGAAAAAATTCAGATGTAACCCACTTTGTAGTCATTAACATTTTCATATTAATTGTAATTTAATTACACATTCATTATTTCTCAGTAACTGTAACTGATTACAATTACATTGTAACTATACTTCTGTGTATCATCTGCCATTCTGTATAATAAAAAAATCTCTGTAATATCCCTGATCATTTCATTGCACACTGAGTCTGAAATTTTTGCATGCGTTTTTCTGTTTTTTCATATTCTCCATCCTTTCCTATCAAAATGCATGCAACGGATGCGAAAACGCAGAAAATCGAACCTGATCCGATTTTTTTTTTGACGGACGAAAGTTTCGGAGGCAGTGTGCAAACGTGATTGACACAACGTGAGGACGTATTTCTTTTTTAACGTGCGAAAATTTCGGATGAAAATTTCGGACTCAGTGTGTGCAGAGACCTTTAGTGTGTATAAAGTTTTATAAGTTTGATACATTGACTCATTTCTAATGTTGTCTGTCAGATTGTGCACCTCAACAAAACAGTAATGAAATGCCTGAGGTGCGACAGAGTCGGGCAGCTGTCATGGCTCCGGAGCGAGTACCAGAAGTCCTGGAAATCACTGCCAACAGAGTCCATAAAACTGCCAGGTTACTGTAAACACATACTAATCAAGAACCCTGGGAATAGAAGGCAGACTTTTCATACAGACTGTCCTGCACGTAATTGTACGTGATCAAATCAGATTTGTGTATCCAGACATAACTAACTTATCTGCATGGGTCGCTCTGGTTGCCACACAGACATACCCACACATGTGACGATATCAAAACAGATGCATGAAAAATAGAGGTGCATCATCTCGACCTCCAATGCATGCCGAGTCACAGTGCAGAACTCCTCTGTCATACAAGAGAAACTTGTGATGGAGGAAATCGGTGTATATTGTGTTGTTACGTGCTGTTGTCACAGCTTTGTTTGAATATTTCTGGCATTTCCATCACTGACATTATCGTTGTGTGTCGAAAAACACTATTTAAAATCTGATTTGAGAAACCACAGCATCCAGACTGAGACACATTGTAAAAATCTGGCTGGAATCGCATCTCAAGCCACCTCCATATGTGTTTGAATCATATTTGAACAAACAATTTTGTTTTTTTGTTTTTATTGTTTTTGCTGGCCAGACTTTCAAAATCTGGATAATATCTGGATATGCAAAAAAAAACAGATTTTTACTGACAGTCTGAACAAGGCCTAATTAAACATCAGTCTCAAAATAACTTAATAAATGCTTTTGTTTCACTAACCCCAAAAGTTCTGCTTTGTTTACGTGTGTCTGGCCATCAGTGAGAAGGCTCGGATCGTGAAGGCCATTCATAAGAATGACTTCCTCCGTCGTCTGGATGAGGAGCAGATCAGTATGATGGTGGATCTGATGAAGGTTCTGGACTGTCGGTCTGGTGAGGACATCATCCGAGAGGGCACCGAGGGAGACAGCCTGTACATTGTCGCTGGTGTGTATGTATAAGAAGAGATAACAGAGTTAACATACTGCCCTTACTATTTCTGCCACATAAATATTATGTTTATTATGTTTTTGAAAGAAGCCTCTTATGCTCACCAAGGCTGGATTTATTCGATCAAAAATACAGCAAAAATAATATTATTGTGAAATATTATTACGTTTTAAAATGTACTTTATTCCTGTGATGGTAAAGCTGAATTCCTCAGCAGCTATTTTTCCAGTCTTCAGTGCCATACAGTGGTGGCCAAAATGATTAGAACACTAGTATTTTCACCAGCTAAAAAATGGTTTTAAGTCCGTTATTTCTATCTTTTGCTGTAGTGTGTCAGTGTGTCTTGAAGCATCTTGGAGATGTTGCCACAGTTCTTCTGGATTTAGTCTGTCTCAGTTTGTTCTGTTTCTTCATGTCATTCCAGACAGACTGATGATGATCAGATCAGATCTCTGTGTGGAGCACTGGCTGCTGTCAGACAAAAATATCACTGGATTATTACAATTAATGGCAAAATTACGGTGGCCGTAAAAACACCTGCAAATTAAGAAAACAACTTCATCAATTTGACAACACGCGCACTGCACATGCTCACAACACAACCAAATAAAGAAACGCGCTGCAAATAAAATTATTTATTTGGTTGTGTTGTGAGCATTTGCAGCGCCTGCTGTCAAATTGATGAAGATGTTTTCTTGATTTGCTGGTGCTTTTTCTATTTGCATGTGTTTTCTGAAGTTGCAGCGCATTGAGCTCTCTCGGCCACCGTACAAAATGAATGTTTGGAAATGTAAACTGATATTTCCTACTGACACACTACAGCAAAAGATAGAAATAACTGACTTAACCTGTTAGCCAGCACCCCCCAAATTGGGAATCACAGCTAAATTTTGGCCACCACTGTAATTCCTCAGAAATCACTTTAATATGCTACCGTATTGTTCTGAATGTGAGACGGTGCTTTTTTTTTTTCATGGAAATACAGCTAAAAAAATGGGGTCGTATTTTCAGGGTCCAGACTTTTACATGTCAATAATACACCTGCAGCAATAGGTGGCGCCAAATATGTGTAAAATGAGCATTCCCCACAACACTGAAGCAAGCTGGCCCTGTAAACTAATTTATAGTGCCAGGGGACTGCATGATGGTGAGTGACTGTCCTGAACAGAGAGGTTCAAAAGTCAAGCAAGTCAACCAGCAACTGAGGACTGGTTATGATGCAAACTTTAAGCTCATGGTGATAAACACAAACAACTCTCAAGCATCCAGGAAATATGTTGTGTCAGAATGTAATATTTAGAAGATGGCTGGGTCAGATAGGCAATGTGGATCAAACACGTGTTTTTGACATGCCAACATCTGCCATCTGTCACTGCAAGTCCGTGGACATGTGACTGCACCTGTCAAAACTCAACTGCAGGCAATGAACGGTGACCTCGTGATCATACCAGGGGGATGACAATCAGCTACAGGTGTTGGATGTAGTGGTAAACAAGCCATTTAAAGAGAATCTGTGCAAGAGATACACAGAGTGGCTGCTCTCACACACTCACACCATCTGGAAAAATACAGAAGCCTGCGGTGAGGCTGCTCTGTGATCAGATCCTCCAGGCCTGGGCTGCAGTGCCCCCGGAGAGCATCATCAACCGCTTCAAAAGATGCTGCATCTCAGATGCTTTGGATGGGAGCGAGGATGACCTTCTGTGAGAGGAGCCGGTGGAGCCAGAGCATGAGAGTGAACCCAGTGAGGTTACATTTTGGTAGGCTACATTCAGTTTTGCCAAGTCCACGGGTTTCTATTCAAAATTTGGGCTAGTTTTGAATAGCAATTGAGCTGGTTTTGTTTCACAGACCTGGCAACCCTGGCTACATGTTTTTTTTTGTTTTTTTTTTCAACATTTTTTTTTTTTTTTTTCACACACAACATCACAACACAATATCCATTCAAAACAAACAAAACACAACAAAACAACAGACGTATACTCCCTATTCCAAAAGTCCAATCAAAAGGGAGAGAGAGAGGGAGGTAAAGAAACAAAAAAAAAAAAAACACAAGTCATTCCTTTATATAATCACGTATATTAGAGAAAAAACACTGCCATCAACAGTGGAAGGCTTGGCCCCATTAATTTGTGCTGTTGTACATTCACAAGTCACTATTTTCAGGAGGCTATGGATCCAATATGTTTTTCCACACATGTGTGGTGTATACAGTTCTGTATTATTGTCTTCTTCGCAGCTGTAAAACCAGCAAACAACATTCTCTTTTGTATCAAGCTTATACAGAGACCAGAATCATCATTAAGAAGACACAAACTTGGGTTAACAGACCAATCAATTCGCAGTAATGATGACAAAACCAGGTTTACATGTGTCCATAGACTGATGACGACAGGACATTCCCAAAACATATGAAGAAAAGTGCCTGATGATGTAGTGTTACATATATGGCAGTTCAAATTTGACTGTAGTTTCATTTTAAATCTTTTGTAAGGAGTTATGTATGCTCTATGAATGACTTTGAAGTGAATAAGACGATGAGCCAGATTTTTAGATGTTAAACTGAGATTAGACCACACTCTCTCCCAGTCGACAGATAAATTAAGATCAGATAATTCCCTATTCCAAATAGTTTTAATAGAAAGAGGTTTTGTAATACAATCAATAATTTTATTATATATTAAGGAAACAGATGGCCGACCAGCAGATGGTGCAATCCAGTCCCGCATAGGATGAGAGGAAATAGGAAAAGTCCACGGAACTCCATACGCTTTGAGAGCAGAACGTAATTGAAGAAAGACAAAATATGCGGATGCTGGTAAACGCTACATGGTTTTCACTATGAGATCGGCTGCCTAATTTTATTAAATTCAAAAGGACTACAGGTTATTTTTATGACGTGAAGTGTTTATTGTTAAATGTGATTGTTGGTACATATTACCATACTTTCAATACAAAACAATAAAATTAAAATTAAAAATATGCACTATGAAAATTGTTTTCACATAAAAGCATTTTCTTCATCAAAGACAAGATTTGGTCTTCAAAAAGCCTACATCTTGAAAAAAAAAGGTGATGGGGGGGGGTGTGTGTGTGTGTCTTATATTCTGAACAATACTGTATTTTGGTGCTTAGTTATTATCAATTATTATTAGTGCTCAATTGTTAATAATTATTTTTATTATAAATGTTAAAACAGTTTAGAAAAGAATAGAAACATTCATTAATGTGAACATACAGCAGAAAGTCCCCCAAAGTCAATACATACTGTAGTGAATTTCATGACATTTTAACAATCTTCTGTTTCAGCACTGCTCAGTCTGAAATAAAATGTGAAATAATGAATTGATGAGCCTAAATTCCATTTTTATTCTAGAGGGGGAGCTGAAGGTCACTCAGGCTGGACGTGGTCTGCGAACTTTGAGCTCCGGCGATGTGTTTGGGGAACTGGCCATTCTATACAACTGTAAACGCACAGCATCTGTCATAGGTCAGTTATTATTTTGGAGTGATGGCTGATTTGGGTTGCCCTCTGCTGGTGTGGTAAATAAGCATTTTGATGCTCTCTTTCCCACAGCCATCACTATGGTGAAGTTATGGTGTATTGAGAGACAAACATATCGAAGCATCATGACCAACAAATCCAAGAAGAAAAGAGAGCAACTCATGAGCTTCCTGAAAACGTAAGACATTCTGGCACCACTTTACATCAATCCTGCATTATATAAATATAAGATGCTTTACATGTTGTGTGCTTTGGATTTTTACTTATTGTATATATTAGTATATTATTGCAGAGTGAGTTCTGTGGTTTTTAATTGTTTCCATCAGGGCTCGCACTTTGAAAGCCCTGAAAGATGTGCAGCTGTCAAAGATCATTGATTCCATGGAAGAAGTCAGTGGGATTTTTCTCTTATAAATAGTAAATAGCTTGTCTGCTAAATGATTAAATGTCTGCGCTCAGACTCATGAATCTTGTAAATGAAGGATGGCTGAAGTATTCTTGAAGAACTTGTTAGAAAATATAGAAGAGAAGAAAATATACCAGACTTTGTGTCAAATTAAGACATATGTTGATTTAGTTGTAGTCATGTCTAACTTAAAAAGGCCATTTGGTTAAAAATGTTAAAATTAGCATTTGTGCAATGCGGTTTTGCCAACCCACAGAGATTTAGTGAATCACCTTCACACTTCCCAAAGTGTTGTAAATCTTACTGAGAGAAATCTTTGCATCATAAAAGTATCTAAACTCAAAAGAGATCCTATAGTCACTCACTGACCAGCTAGGAAAAGATTTCAGTTTTTAGGGTGCGCACGTCATCAGAGAGGAGATTTCAGTATTTGTAAGGCGAGAGGAAATGATTTTTTAATTATTATTAAATATTATGAGGGCACATTAATTCTAAAACAAATCTATAATGGTATTGATGTTGCAAAATTCATCAATTATGAAATGCTGTCAATTCCGCTGTAAAGCAGCTCTATAGAAGACATCAGTGTCATCATGCAGATGAAGTCAGTTTTATTCTCATCCAGTGGTGTCAATGCAGTCAAATCAATAATGCAGCATTACTGAATATTAACTGAATATGTTACTGAATATGTCTTGTGAGCCCACAATAGAAAGACATAAGGCATAAAGCAAAAAAATAATGTGTGCTTTCTGTATGTTCCTCAGTATCAAGCAAATACCATATTTTGGCCTCAATATACACTCTTAAAAATAAAGGTGCTTCAAAAGGTTCTTCAAGCGATGCCATAGAAGAACCATTTTTGGTTCCACAAAGAACCATTCAGTCAAACCATCTCTTCCTTACCTTTTTATAATTCTTCAGATGTTAAAGGTTCTTTATGGAACCATTTAGACAAAAAGGTTCTTCTATGGCATCGTGAAGCACCTTTATTTTTAAGAGTGTATTGTTTAGGAAGACGCATCTGAGGGTCACAATGAAGAGTTCATTGTCCAGTATATTTTCTTCTAGCATGACACGATGATTCAAAGTCTTTTTCGTGTTTGTTCCTCTGCAAGGTGAAGTTTCAGAACAATGAAGTGATTGTCCGAGAGGGAACAGAGGGCAATACGTTTTACATCATTCTCAAAGGAGAGGTAAAAGAAACTCATTACAACTTAAATATGTGTTTTTCAGCACTTTTACAAACACAAAATATGCAAGAACCAAAAAAAAAAAATCTCTGTGTTTGTGTTCATATTCAAGTTAAATACTAAAATACGTCTTGCTTAAAACAGCTGGTCAGGATTCGGTCTATTTTCTGTCTATTAGGTATTAGTGACAAAAGAAGTGAACGGACAGCAGAAAATCATTCGTAAGATGGGTGAGGGGGAACACTTTGGAGAACTGGCTCTAATACGGTAACCATGGTCACTGTTACTTAGTGACATAGCATATCATGAATAAATATTTGTTAATCATTGATCAGCTGGTTATTTTAAATGATTGTTTTTAAAGTTGTAATTTTCTAGATACAGTTATCAGGTACCTTTGTAAATGATGTAAGCCATAGATAGTTATCACAGAATTATGATATCAAAATCTGGTTTAAATGTAAAAGTCAAGTAAATCTTCTGTTGTGTTTAATGCAGAGAGATCCTCAGGACGGCCACATGCACAGCGGTGGGAGCTGTCACGTGCTTCTCCATTGATAAAGAGTGAGTTTGATGTCAGTGATGACAATATTGCTTTACTTAGTTTGTACAGATGCAATCACATAATTCCCTTGATTAAGTATATCTGATAAATAATCACTGTGCTTTATTTTCTCACAGGGTTTTTGAGGAGACCATTCCCTTTGAAAGCCTTGAGCTCCATGACGAGTGAGTTTTCCTGCTTTGTAACTTTTGTAACTTAGCTTTGTAAAGATTTTCAATATAGTCTTCAACTCAGTCACTTTTAACATGTGGAGTTAATTAAACATGTGACCTGTAATCAAGGGGGAAAAGCCATCAGAAAATCCTTTTGCAAACACAGATCTGTGGTGTTTTCTGATTTTGCTAGATTTGTAGCATAGACAAATAACAAATTACTTTATTCATAAATCAATTCTTGCAAAAAATGATTCACAAGCAGAGAGGATTTCTTCACTAGTCAGGTGTTAAAGTGTGACATATCTGTCAGGAAGTAGAAACATTTTGTGCTACACTGACATGTTTCCAGGTGGCTCATTATCTGCTGTTATTGTGCGTTCTGTTCTCTGGCTGGATTCATGTTTTAGATTGCTAAGAGTATATTATTATTACTCTAGTGTTTTGCAACAGTGGTTTAATTTATTTTGGTGCTGACATATTGTTCTTTTTCAAAAACTGTTTTTGTAGTGTTGATTTACCGGAGGATGATGTAAAGCCAGAGAAAGTTGGGTAAGTAGGGTATTTTGTTATTATTTTATAATAATATTGTTTTAAATATATATTTTCACATAGGACAGAGAACAAACTCGCAGTCATATATTAAGCTTGTTTCATATACAGTATACTACTGTTTAAAAGGTTGGGATCACTGTATTTTAAGTTCATTAAACTGATAAAAAACGACAGTAAAGCCATTTATGTTAAAACTCTATTTCAAATAAATGCTGATCCTCAAATTTTCTGTTCATCAAAGAATCCTTTAAAAAGACACTATATCATGGTTTCCAGACAACACTGCGATAATAATAATAAATGTTTCTTGAGCATTTTTGAAAAAAGCAAAAAAAAAAAAAAAAGTTTCTTGAGCATATTAGGAAAAAAACAGCATATCAGAATGATTTCTGAAAGATCATGTGACACTGCGGTTAAATACAACCCAGTGCTGGGTAAATATTGGACAGAACACATGCCGGGTTGTTTTCAACCAACAGTTGGGTTAAATGTTTAACCCAACCTTCTGGGCAGTAACCCATCCGCTGGGTCTAAACAACTCATTCGCTGGGTTCGTCCATATTTTACCCAGCGCTGGGTTGTATTTAACCAGCATTTTTTTAGAGTGTGAAGACTGGAGTAATGATGCTGAAAATTCAGCTTTGCATCAGAATAAATTACATTTTAAGATATATTCAAATAGAAAACAGTTATTTTAAACTGTAAAAATATTTCACAATATTACTGTTTTTATACTGTATTTTTGATCAAATAAATGTGGCCTTGGTGAACATAAGAACTTTCTTTCAAAAACATATGAAAATCATAATTTTGAGCGATAGTGTAGATACTGAAATTAATCTCCATATTAAATCCAAACTATTAGACATACTATAGGAAATACATTCTCTATATGATGTGCAGTATTAGTGTATTTTATTTATGATTTTTATATAATTGAATGGCATCTTTCTAAGCCTTTCATTAATCTGGGTTTTTCATATAGCTAGGTGCCTGTCTACAGCTAAATGCAGCCTTTAAATGAGTTATAATATGAATTATATATTATGTTGTCATTTCTGTTGAATTATATATTTTAAGTATTGCTGTCTCCAGGCCAGAAACATCTCTAAAGCTGAAAGATCTCGTCCCTGTACTGTACCAGGAGGGAAGTTATCAAGGAGACCCTGTCACTCTTGGAGTCGGGGGGTTTGGAAAAGTGGAGCTGGTATGAGAGGAGAGCATAGACGATGGCTTTTCTGAGTCCTTTTAATGTCAAAACTCTAATTGGGCCAGAGTAATGATGACTGGTTGTTTATTTACCAGGTAACTACCTTGCAGCACAGAACGTACTTTGCTATGAAGAAGATCAGTAAACAGCATGTTGTTGCAAAGAAGCAGGAAGCACACATTCTCCTAGAAAAGAACATTCTCCAGGCAATCCAATGTGACTTCATTGTCAGGTTAGTGCAGCTACCTACCAAACCTATAATCATATCTTATCTTGCTCAAGCCGTTCACATATGAAATTCCGGTCTGACGTTTCTGGTGTTGTTTAGGCTGCATGCTGCCTTCAAAGATTCTCGCTACGTCTATATGATCATGGAGTTTTGTCCTGGTGGGGAAATCTGGACCAAGCTGAAAGAGGCGTAAGACATTCACAAATGAATTAGTGTTGTTTGCTAAGGCAAGCATCCTTATGACAACTGCTGTTGATGTGTTGTTGCATTGCATAGGAACTAGCAGGAAAATCCTAGCAACCGCATAACAATGCATTAACAACCATGCAGAACATCTTAAATGTTCTTAGAAAATGCTATAAGAATAGTCATCTTTCTTGCATAATATGGTAGACCATTAATTAGAATCCATTTCCTGTCTCTGTCAAATGTTTGACTGCAGACATATATTTCCCTAATTAGCACTGTCTGAATGTGTGAATGTGGGCGCATGTGTCGTCATGTTGCAGAGGACGCTTCCAGGAGAATATAGCCTGTGTTCATAACAGCGTGTGTGGTTGAAGCCTTTGCATACCTCCATAACAAAGGGATCATGTATCGAGACCTGAAACCAGAAAACCTCATGCTGGACTCCAAAGGATATGTGAAATTGGTAAAACAAATGAAAATCCCTTTTCCCTGCTTCTCTTGTCATATACATCTATAGTGCCTAGAACACATACACCCTCTTTTTTAATGTGATGCAGCATACAACTGTGATGTTTTTAAACAAGGATCTGTTTTTCCACTTTCAACGAATAGAGCAATTACAGGCATTTACATTGTGTAAATCACTGTGACAATTTAATACGCCCACTAAAAGATACATTTTATCAGTCCTCACGCTGCCAGGCTGTCATAGGTCCTCATTACGTTAATGAAAAAGGATGAAGAAGTATACAAGATATATTTCAACAAGATTTGCGGTCTAGGTAGGATGCCAAAACATTACACATGGCATCTGAATTTATTTAGAAGTTTAATGATTGAGTATTTTTTTCTTGCCTTCCTTCTTTGCATGTTACATCATTGAATTTCTCCCATCTCTTTTCACGGAGAACTGTAACTGTAACGGATATACAGAAAAATAACAAGGATACGCTAAGACAAATTCAAAGGCCTCAAATATATCTAAAAGCATATAGTCACCTATTAGTCCAATAAAGACTGGAATACACCTATGTGAATTTTGCCCAGAATCCCCCCCCGATTTATAGTCTGAATGAGTCAACTCTAGTTGTAGATTTGAATTGACAGATTTTTTCCTGAAAATCATGTAGTGAATGATGTGCACAGACTTTGATTTTTAGAGCTCTTTATAGCTTCAGTTGATAAAAGTGGAAAAATACTGTATCAACATGCAAAGAGCTGGCCATCCTCCAAAACTGAGTGTCAAGACAAGATACTTATAAAGCAACACTAATTGGTGGTGTTCAGAGAAAATTCCATATTTATTCTGAAACTAAATTAATTAATAAACTAAAAATTATTCACTAGTTGGACATAAATGAAGTAAATGCAAGTTAAGGCGATTAAATTTTGTATGTATTTAGTCATTATCAGCCTTTTTCTTTTCATATAATTGTTTTATTTTTTATTTTTTGCTTTGGTACAATACAGTTGGTGACAAACATTGTCACCTAGTCCAAATCAATATTTTTTTTAAGCATTCATTTATGATGATGTTACAGCTGTTTATACCCTTTTTCTCTCTTGCTCTTTTTTTTTCTTGTATTCTTTTCAGGTTGATTTTGGCTTTGCAAAAGAGCTTTCTCGGGGTGAGAAGACATATTCGTTTTGCGGTACTCCTGAGTACATTCCTCCAGAGATCATTCAGAACCAGGGCCATGACTTTGCTGCTGACTTCTGGTCACTTGGTGTTCTAATCTATGAGCTACTTGTGGGCAGGTAATAAAGTTTACTCATGTAATCTACACATGTGGCAACAGTGATTTTTTTTATTATTTTTTTTTATTATTTTCTTTTTATCAAATAATTTAAATTGAGTGAAGGCTGTTATTTTACAAACTGGAAGAATCTGTAATGTGCAGGCAGAGCAGAGGATCTAATCAAGTATTTAATAAAGAAACAAAGAAAACTAGTGACAAGGAACACTGGGAGGAAAGAAACAGAAACACGGGGCATTACATTCAACAACTGACAAAGAACAAGTGAAACACTAGGGCTATATATACACAGGGGGTACTTTTTCATTTTAAGTAAAATCATTTATTTTTAGGAATGCAATGTCACATTGGTTATGTTGATGTATTTTTTCCTGTTGCACCGTATGCATATGGCACCAAAGTATAGTATTATCACTTTTCAAATTTTGGTCTGTCACAATTCACATTAAAAGTGCAAATAAAATGTGTGTGTCTATTGCTTGTAAACTGAAGTCAGATGAAGCTGGCCATCGGTCCCTTTCTCTGTGTCAGACTTAACTTTGTTTGTTGTCTTCTAAATAATGCTGCGAGTGATTGAGGATTGAGGCTTGAGGAAGTGACGTCGCCTGCGTCTGTGCAGACGGTTGCCAAGTCCGAATTGGGCTACTTTAACACTGTTGCCGCGGGTTGTTTTTCATGTCCGCGGGTTGAAGCGACCCCAATAACGTGATATTTAGCCCCTGGAATGCTGGAATGGAATATTTAGACCCTGGAACTTTACCGGGGAACCCCCCTCGAAATGCGATTGGGCTAGTTGTGAGTAGCAATTGGGTGGGTTTTGTTGCGAAAACCTGGCAACCCTGACAGCCCCTGAAGTAACGTTAAGTCACATGAAACAGTAATACTGCAAAATAATAATAACGCGACTAAAGGAGACGAAATAATGTTATAACATTTCGTTTCGTCTCGTTTTGGTCAACGAAAATGAAGAGACATTTTAGCATAGTTTTTATTTTGTAAACCACATTTAGTCTCGTTTTTATTCGTCAACGATATTGCATTATACATTTAATTATCGTCATCGTCACATGACCAGCATTTACGTTGCGTCTCGTCTCGTTTTCGTCACGTGATAAAGGTTTGTTGACGACGATATTTAGTCATAATTTTCGTTGACGAAAGCAACACTACTCCAGGGTCACATATGTTTGTCAAAGGAACCTGAAATGATGTGCTGCTTTGCAGATTTCAAGCATGCAGTTCTTAGTTCAGACAGTGTTTGCATGTGCTGTCAAGTTTGTATGGATTTCATTTTTAAATCAGGGCCAATAAACTATAAAACTTTGTGGGGGAAAATAAATAAAATACTTTTTTCGTGTGTGTTTAAATTTGTTCTTGTTTTATTTGTCCTAAAGTCCACCATTCTCCAGTTCAGAACCACAGAAGATCTATGCCAAGATCTTGGATGGTGTGCTGAATTTCCCGTCATATATGGGGGAAGGTGCCAGATCTCTCATCAGTAAATTGTGCAGGTAATTTCTGAATCTATTATGAAGACTTTGGCTTGTTTTTACACATTTTTTACAATTTATTTAAATGTCACCCCTTAATGTCATTTTGGTATTTACATTATTAATCTTCAGTTTATGTGTTGTTTACATGACACGCAGATCACGTCCGGGTCAGCGTCTGGGCAATACAAAAAATGGAATCAAAGATGTCCGACATCACAGGTAAGCTTTATCAATGCATATCGTGTATTATATAGTGTATATACATGTGTGTGTGTCTATACACACTGAGTAGTACTGAGTACTGAGTTGAGTATGGTTATGGTATTGAGTATGCTTTTGTGACGTGTGCTGTTTATTTGTTATTAATGTTTTTGCTGTAATGTGTGTATTGACATTTTCTCTCAATTATTTCTCAGGTGGTTTAACAGCATTAACTGGCATAAATTAAGAATGGGGCAGCTGGAGGCACCAACTATTCGACTCATAAGAAAGGTCAACTTTTTTCACAACTTACAAAAGTAACACTTTAGCTCCACTCCCTTAAATATATTTTCAATGATCAGTGGAGGCTAATGGACAGATTTGAAAATCCAAACTTGAAAAGCCACCAAGGAACAAAGTCTGTTTCATTGATTGTGTTTTCTTTGGTTTACAGGGTCCTTGCTATATAAACTTTGACCGCTTTCCCTATGATAAGATCCAAGCAGAGGAGGAATTTTCAGGCTGGGACTGTGATTTCTGAGCAGTCTTGAGGTCTCTGATATCTATAAGATATCTTCACTTCCCAAGCTATTTACTCAGAAATATACTCAGTTTGATAAACTTACCTACACTTAACTATCTTAAGGGAAGATAAGCTAATTTTGTGACTCTTGGCATATGACTTTCACAGAGAGTAAGTAAAAATGACTTCAATTAAAAACTCAATAATTGCCTACTTTATGCCTATTTTTATGCCTAGCATTTTAATGAGCAGACATTTGAAATGTTAATATAGTAATGTTACATATGGCTGGATGTTCAGACTTTTATTTTGTATAGTTTTTGCTGCAACCCGATGAATGCTATGTATATTTAATTCAATTTAATTATTAATATTTAATTCAAATGAATGTAATTGTGGTTTTGTACTATTATTGTTGAGGCATTATAATAAAGAATTATAGTTAAACATAAAATGGGAAATGTAATTAAAAAATGTGAAATATCTTCTTAAAAGGACTGAAAAAGCACTATTTCTGCTGCAGTTATGGAACAAATTTAGTTCTGACTGTTATGGTACCTTCAAAGAATAGTGTTATCTGTAAGCTTCCAAGTCAAGTCATCAACAGCATCTTTACAGAAAGTCACACCGTTATGTCTATAATTTACCACAGAGCAAGCTTTAGGTTCTGGGCAATATGATGATATATAGGGACGATACAGGTGATCCTCTGGATTTTAGATCTAGCTATATTGTAATCATAGTATTGACATATACTGTATCAGTGCTGCAGTGACTCTGCCATACGCAAAACAATGCATTCAAAAACTTTCACAAAATGAAACGCCATTAATTCCCATTTACTGTCAAGATGTATTGCCACAGAACAGCCATTGAAAACACATCTAATGTATGTGATTCAGTTTATTTGAAAAAAGGCTGGTGCAGTTAAGAACCCATTAACAATCACACTTATTATCAGCTTTACTCCCCCTGTTTTGGCTTAAAGATGCAGAGCACCAACATACAATCATTTGTCAACTATGATTATTATTATTATTATTATTTCACCCCTAAAACATTTGACCTTTGCCATTAAGTGATCCTATAGTGTAGAAATACTGTATATTATTACAAAATGCAATATAAATTCTAACTGCAGAATTTGCATGCTTACAGTATGGTAGATTTCCCAAAGTCTCTGTGCTTTTAGAGAAACTTGATGTACATTTGGTAAATAAAAGATTCAGTCTGAAACAAACTGCTTCTAGCTCAATTTCACATCATTTTGTTGGTAACACTTTGTCTAACCTCTGCTCTTCACCTTTTGATGCCTGAAAATGCTCACCATGATCATCATCATTGTGACTGTGAGGGTTACAGCAACCAATTTCATAAAAATGAGGCTCTCAAAAGCCTTCAGAAATCAATTGTGATGCAGCTCTATGACTGTGATATACAGTAAATGATATTGTCGCTCACAGAATCTGGTTCACACACAGTTAAAAAACAGCCTGAAGATCTTAATTGCTTCTTTCTTTGTGTTGTTAACTAAGCAGAGACGAAACAGAATAGCACTTAAATATCGCAATCATACTGAAATCAGTGCGTTTTGTTCAGCCAGAGCTACCCTGTACAAGAAAAAGGCATTTTAGTTGCCTACAATTCATTTATAAGCATCGGTCCTGAATGCTTTCAGCTGTGAGTCTACGAGAGAAACATCAGTTCCTGCCTCCTTCAGAGTAAATCATCTGAGGACACATTTCATCTGGAAACAGTCTTGTGTGTGATTTGTCTGTCTCTCTTCATTCCCTGAAGAGTGTCTAGTGGGTACGAGAAGGACGAAATTTACGGTCACGGGTCGGCAACCGTAGTATTCCTCGCAGCAGAGTGGAGCTGTGGTTTAAACCGTGTCTCAGATCTCCATGGCAACTGCATTCTCTCCGTCTCAGCCCGGCGATCACGATGTCAGAGGTTGCAGTGCTTGCTAAGCAGAACAATACAGTTAAATTAAACTGAGCTGTAATGAGGCATCAGCACAAAAACCATCATGTTAAAATATTTTGGTGTACTTGGTTTGCATTGAACGATCATGAAAAACAAATTTGTTGTTTCCAGTAAGTTCAGTAACAGTAGATGTGATTGTTTCTGGGTAGTAACTGATTACATGTAATCTGTTTTACGTAATCAGATTCAAAAGGGGGGTTACACTTTATTTCAAGGTGTCCTTGTTACAGTGTAATTATACATTTAAGTACTGAGTAATATTAATTAAGTAACCCCCAGTTTCACAGACAAGGCTTAAGACTAGTCCCAGACTAAATGCAATTCTGAGCTGTTTCAACTGAAATAAACTTGCACTGACTGATCTTAAAACATATCAGCGCCTCTGTTTTGTCTCAAGTTACACACCAGTAATGTTTTTTCTAAGGCATGTTAATAAAAATTACTTAAATGTCCTAATTGAACTATGGCCTAATCCTGGTTTAGTATAAGCCCTGTCTGTGAAACCAGGCCTAAATGTACTATATGGTAAGGGTTAGGATTAGGGTTTGTTTTAGGGCTACTTGCATGAAATTATGCATTATTATCGATTTTTTTAATGTTCCTTTCTAAAACGAAATGTTTCTTTCTGTTTTCATGTTTATTAATGTTTGTTCATATAATGCAGGGATTCCCAAATGTTTTTGTCAGCAAAACACCTTAAAGTATTTACTTGAAATATCTCTGAGGAAGTTAATATTTCAAATAATTTCACAACACATTTGCATGTTTACAGTTCTTTGATGTCAGTTAACTGTCAGTAAAAGTTTAGCATTCAAGTGTGTCAATATTTATTATTATTTTTTTACATTTGTATGATTTCATTAAATATTAGCTTTTTTATCAACTCACTATTCACTCATTGTAAACTCACTAATGTAATGTTTAATGCATTTTATGATGCTGATACAAAAAAATTAATATATTTTCAGTCACAATTTATTTTAAGGTCCAATTTTCACTATTAACAAGCCATTAACTACGACTTTTGCCTCAATAAACTCCTAATTAATAGTTAATAAGGAAGTTGTTAAGTTTAGGTATTGGGTAGGATTAGGGATGTAGAATATGGTCATGCAGAATTTGTGTTTTATAAGTAAACAGCCAATATGCCAGTAATATGCATGCTAATAAACAACTATTAGCATGTGAATTGGCCCCTATACTACAGTGTTACATTTTCTTTCCCTTTGTTTATATATCTCAATATTTTATTATACTGTATTTGTTGGTAATTTTAAAACAAGTTTGATAAAAAAGTAATCTAAAAAAGTAGTCAGAATACATGACCTAAAATGAGTAACCTAGATGATGTTAACTACAGTTTTCATCATGTAATCTGTAATCAGTAACAGACTACAGTTTGTAAGTAATCTACTCAGCTCTGCTGGTTACCGGTCTGATTGGTTAGGGTGGGTTAAGCAGTTTTTGTCAGGATTGCAGAAGGTGATTTTTAGTCCAGGGCAGCAGAATTATATGACGCTAAAAGTGACCAAAAGTAAAAATGACCAACCCCACACTTTTGAACGGTAGTTTATGTTGGCTAAAAGGATACACTTGAAACAAAACATTTGATTGTAAGTGACTGTTTCAAATGTGTTCTCTCATAATAATCAAAACAGCTTTAGTTGATTAAATACTGAATGGCCTTCTGTGAGCCTGTCAGGGTTGCCATGGGAAACAATAATTAACCATAAACTGAAGGCACCTGTTCCCAATCAAACACAAAACATAAGGAGCAGCGTCATCTTCATCAGCAAAAGGGTGAGTATGTTCTCCCATTGAAATCCAATTACTCTCCTCATATCCTTCTTCACCGTGTCTGCATGGGAAAAGGTCACTGGTTTGAGCTTGTCTAATCTGCATATGTTGAAGCTGCCCACTAGCCATGGATCAGCTTGAGTTGAGGGATATATATCAGCAACAATAAAATTACATTTTGTATCCTACTTCATTTTCAATGTAATCCATTGCTTTGAACAGTGAAGCTGATTTTGTAAGGGCTATTTGAGAACACCAAAACGATTATCTGAATAATGTTAGAAGGTTAAAAAGAGAGAAGGTAAAATCCACATGGAACCAAACATTCATGGTCTTCTCCTATGCACTTAAGTCTGATGCCATGCATCATCGTTTTGGGTCCAAACGATGCTTCAGATCCCATAACCAAACAATAAATGGTCCTAATATACACCCACGGTGTGCTGTATTACCACAGAAAAACCATGACCCTAACCTTTATCTCCATCCCAAAATCTCAAATGGCTCAACAGTGATTAATGTTTTGTGAATTGTTAAAATGCATGTTTCCCAGGTGCCATGAATCCACAGACTGTAGTGTACGCTGTGGATTTGTTAAAAGCATAAACAGCTATTGAGAGTGTAGAGGCTTGGCCCCAGAAACAGCATGACTTAAGCGAATAGCAAGGACACAGGAAAAAGTGCCTGGAGAAGTCATGCAGCACATCAAAAATGGGAATGGTTCAACTGAAGATGCACTGCACTGCACAAATACTTGTAGTGTTAAAAGCTTTGTTGATTATATTTGGAGCAATATGTTACATGAAGAATACTTTTATACCTGCCTCCACAATGACCCCCTTCACTTGAGCACCCTGTGCTCAGATACTTCTGCTGCCTTCGAGTCCACTTCAGACCTCAAGTCACAAATCAACACATTCAGTGTCTGCTTTAGCCCAAAAAGCTTTTCAGTCATTTTTGACTGATTTAATTTTTGTTTCCTCAAGTCCAGAACTTTTTTAGAAATACACAATCTGAAAAAACCCAAAAACCCTGGCCTTCATTTGATGAGTGGTAATAAAAAAGCCACACATTGGCTGCTTGCGGTCAAAGGTGTCTGATCATATATACATATTCTACAGTATGAATTTGTTCATTTTACAGTAATAATGCTGTGAAAACTACATAAATGTGTTACAGTGTAGGAAATTATCAATGGGAAGGACTGTAAGGCAGAGAAATAGTTTTTAATTATTTTGAGTGAAATCTATATATCATCAACAATACTGAACAAACACACACACAAATGAAGTGGGTGAGACCATAAAACATTGAAAAGAGAGCTATGGTTGGCTTTGGCTGCATGCATTAAGTCGAGTCAAATTTATGTGTATAGTGGCTTTTCACAACACACATTGTTTCAAAGCAGCTTTACGAAAAGTCATACTCATGTCTATGACAAAAAAATCCAAATTGATTTTAAGCATAAAATCTAGAAATGTTGTACAGCTGGTGGATGCATAGATCAGTTCTATGTGATTTTGAGATGAAGTCATGTTATTTATATTTTTTCATCAGATGGAAGCAGTCTGGTCCAAAAACATGTTAAAATTTGAATGGTAGTTTTAGAAGTGTAGTGTAAATTTATACTGTAGTGAAGTTCCAAAAGTTTACTTGTACACTCTCAGTCAGACAACAAAGGACAAAAGCTGTTGCTGGGGCAGTACCCCTTCAAAAGGCATACCTTTGTACCTTATTTACCACTAAATGGTGTATATTGTTACCTTAAATTACCTAAAATGTAAAATGGTATTAGTACCTTTTGAAAGGGTATTGTCCTAGTGATCCCTATTTTTTGAGTGTACAAATAATGGTGAAACAGAGAATTTACCACATAAATAAGATTAAAAAAAAAACAGCCAGCAGCCAATGTGTGACCCTTTTTATTAGGAGGGTTAAAACAATCCTTAAAGAAGTCTCTGTCACTGGTAATTAAGACATTGTGGTGATGTTCATGTGTGCTCATCTCATAAACATGATCATTTTGACATGACTGACAGCAGGACTGCTACAGTAACTTTCACCTACCTGTTGACTGTGTCTCTTCTGGTTGTGACTTCATTATGCTGGCAGAACCAGAAGTCAGGCTTTGTAGACATAGTCTTGTAGTGTGTTAGACACAACTTCAAGAGAGCTCTCCTTTAGCATTCCCATTCATTTCAATTGCAGTTGCTCGGCTGTCTATATTAGCCCATTCTTGCAGCAGAAAGACTGTCATGCCTTGTAGAGCCTTGCCACAGAAAGCTTGTGAAACATCTACAGTATATTAATCTGTAATCATATAAATTCAAATAACTTGTTATACGTGGCTAACAAAATTATTAATTAGAATACATGGCTACTTTTGCATGGCCTTCATTGGAAAACAAAGATTTTTGTACACATTAAAAGTTAGGGCATATTTTCTTTACATAAAATGTGAAGTCTTTTCTTTGCCCCCTTATGTTTCTTTTGTTGTATTCTTTTTTTACGCATCTTATCTTTTCACAGTTTATCAGTGAACATCTTTAGTTCCAGTTCATTTTGTTTGTATTTTAGTGATATCCCGATGGTCATCGTAATCCGGGATGAGACTGTTGAGGAATAAGCTTCCGTTTCGTACAAGCGTGTAGGGATACACCTCTCTCTCATCTCCAAGGTTAACTGAATGTGCACGTTTCCCTGGTGTCATCTGCTGATTGATAGGTGGGCTGAGGTTTATTTCAGCGGACAGTTTGCGCTTGATCGATGCAGCACGCTGGAATTTGTCGTAAACGTCGACACTCAATCGCCGGCGTGTCTCCTTAAACTCAGCGGACACATTAGCAGTCCATTCAGCGGCATGAACTCGAAATTCTCCTACCTATATGCAAAAAAGAAATAGATTGATATTACAAAATAATGTTTTTGGGTTAGTGCACTAAATATTCTGTCATTATTTATTCATGCTGTTTGAAACGGTATATGCCCCCCCCCCGAAAGACAAAGGGAAATTTTTGAAGTAACTTTTTTTTAAGAAGCTTTATGTAGCTCTTTTTCCATATAACAACACTTTATTGAGACCAAACCACATGCTCCAAAAAAAAAACTATTAAAGTGGTCTGTGTGACTCATGCGCCAAGTTTTCTGAAAGCATATGGTTGTCTTTGTGAAATTCAATCATCATTTGCAAGTACAAATGGTAAAATGGCAAATATAGACAACCACAAGGAACCAACTGCCATATGTTCTCACATGTCTTAATAAACACAATGTTTCATTTCAAATTTGTGGAATGAGAATGCCATTTGGGAGCTGGATGAGAGGGGAATGTTATGAGTGAAAAATGACTTCATTTTAAAATTATTTTAGTTTGTTCTTTACACAAATGGTATCATATGACTTCAGAATACATAGAATATATAAATATTGGGTTTGGAACAACATGAGGGTGAGTAAATTATGACAGAATTTTTATTCTGGGGTGAACTAATGCTGTAAAATAGGTTCAGTTTTAATTTCATGTTGGTTTTAAAGCCTTGCATAGATGTGTGTGCATGTGCAGCTGTTGTTGCATAATTGCATAATTTATCGCTTCACATGAGAACATACCTCCTCTTTTGTCTTCTTGGATATAACACGAAACCAGTCTCCAATCATACTGAGAACAGCAGCGAAGTATGCTAAACCAATCAGGATCCAGAACCACACCAGGGGCTTGTAGTAGTCCAGGTACTCCAACTCAGAACCACCTGAACAAACAAGACAAGATGCTATAATCCATTTTGCAAACCACTAAGCACATGTATGTGTGTCCCGTTTTTGCTCACCACTGTTCTCTTCGTGCTGGCGTCGCTCACCCTCACCCGCGACAAAATCTCCAAAGCCGATGGTTGTCAAGGTAATGACGACAAAGTAGATGGACTCCAGTGCACTCCAGCCCTCAATGTGTTTGAATATGATGGCCGGCAGGGTGACGAAGAGGAGACAACCAAACAAAATGAAAATAACGGTAGAAATCACACGGATCTTGGTTTGACTCACATTCCACTTCTGAGGAAGGAAAAAAGCATGGATGGAAAGATGGAGGCATCCACAGATGGAATGATGGATGAATAAATATATATAAATTTGCAGAATCCAGAGAATATACTTAGAGAAAACAAGTACATTTTCTGAAAATAAAATGTGAGCAGTGTTTGCTGTGATAACTCTCTGTGCAAGGATGTTGGAGTTTATGCACTGCTGCAAATCAAATGAGCCCATGCTCCATGATCCTGCTTCTGGAGGGCCAAGTTAAGCTCTGGCCCTAAATAAACACACCTGACCCAGCTAATCAAGGATCATTAGAAACTTCCAGGCAACTGTGTTGGAGCTAAACTATGCAGGAAGGTGGACCTCCAGGAGCAGAATTGACCTATTGGTAAGCCCCACCCCCCCTTTAGTTACTGTTTAGTTACTCACTCAGACAAACAAATGGAGTAGCTAATGCCGAGTTCACACTGCACGATTTTAGCCCTGATTTTCACTCGCCGACAAATGCCCAAAATCGGAGGCAAATCAGTGCTCGTTCACGCGAGTGACAATCACGCAGTGTGAATTATCAAAGACGCGATCTGAGAGAATCGCCGATGCGTCGCCGACGCTTGTGAAATATTTGGCATGCTAAATATCTGGAGCTGTCGGTGATTCAAAATCCTGCTGTGTGAATGAGTTCTGACTGAAACATACATCGGCGATGACCTACAGCCAATGAGAGAGCAAGATACAGGGCAGCGGGAAGTTCGGGGAAGTTCCTTTTTTTGCGTTTATTAGCTATTAAGCAATTAGCAAACTTATGCACAAACAACGTGGCAGTATCAGTCCATTTTTGCATTAGAATGTACAGAACAGGAGCATGAAGATCAGGGTGATCTTGCGTTATTTCCTTATCACTTCTCGTGTGCGTTTGGTTGTGAAACGTGGTTTGCGGACCAGACAAGAGTTGTCGGTGATTCTTCTTATTGTAAAGTCATGCAGTGTCTAACCCCATGTCGCCGATCCATCATGCAATGTGAGCACAGCAGCGACTGAATGCTACCCCAGATAGTCATGCAGTGTGAAAACAACGGTGATCCGATGACTTTGAAAATCGTACAGTGTGAACTCGGCATAACTGTCTTACAATGACAGCAGTCAGTGTGAAAGCCTTGTCCCAAGACCACCTCTTGTCAAGGAACATTCAAGTGGGACTTGAATATATGCCATGGAGGGATAAAAGATTTAAAAATAAATATGGTGGGTAACAAGATTAATTTGGAAGCAAGTGTTTACAGTTCACAATGCAAGCGGGAGAAGCCTCATGTTATGGTTGCAGATGACAATCTAGGATCAACATTGTTCAGGGTATGATTCAATTAATTTAATTTTAATCAGTAAATGTAAAATTTACTGTTTACTATGGAAAGGTACTGAAATGTAAACCTTCATGTGTTTTTGACCTACACTGTACATGATGTGAGAACAGTCTGCTATTTAGGTTTGTACATTAGCATGGACTCACTAACATTAACGTTAGCTAGTTTTAACCAGAGATACCTAGCTGAAGCACAAGATGACATTAAAGTTCTGCTTGAGCAGATGAAAATTGTAACTTAATGAGAGAATTACAATCAGAAAATGAATGTTGAATAATAAAATAAATTCCCATTTCTATTGCCTATCCTATCATGATACCTGGAACCAGGGTTACAAGTACCCCAATTACATCTTTTTGCCATTGTTGTAGCATAAAACACCATCAAACTAATGAGAGATTTGGATCTTCCAATGATTCTCTATGGCGCTGACACCTAAATATGTCCGAGTTCCAGTCCCCATGCAACTGATACTCAACTGCCATTGGCTCATCTGCATTCGAGGGGAGGGGCTTACCGATAGGTCAATTAGACACCTCTGCTCTTAGACCAGAGATGTCCAAACCTGTCCCTGAAGAGTTTACCTCCAACCATAATTAAACACACCGGTACAAACTAATCAAGGTCTTCCGCTGCACTATAAACTTCCAGCTAAACTCTGCTGGATGTTGGCCCTCCAGGAGCAGGATCGGACACCCTTAGACACTGTGATGCTGTGATAGGGCAAGAGCCCCAAAAGCCTGAGTACACTGTCCCAAATAAAAAGAGCCCATCTCTATGTCTTCTACAATATTCTGGTGAAAAGATATGGCAAGGATGTCAAGGGTTCTCAGGCTAAACCTTAGCAAACTACCTCACAAAAATTGAGCCCATAACCATGTGTCTATCATGCTGAGGATAATCTGTATGTGTAACTGAAATGAATGTTACTGTTTGTACACTACAGTGTGGTCTGGTTCTGCTCATTTCGGGATGCACTCGCATTTACGCATAATGGAAAACACTTTTGAGAAAAATCATTACACTCACATGAGACAAAGACTCCAGACATCTTTTAATAAAGCAGTTTCATTTTACATGCATGGAGCTGGTTGTTATCATCTCTGCAATGACATTAAGCAAGACTCCCGGCACCTGTGTGCATCTCCCCAGATCACCGTTTATTCTTTCCTTCCTTCCTCTCTCTTTCGTACACCTCCTCGTACACTACCTCGCTTATGCATTCTGGGTATTGCGGTCCCTATCAGTACACCTCCCTTTTATCTATGTAATGCGTTCACTTTCACTTATGGCAACTGTAAATCAACATAATTGTATTTTCAGTGCAACACTTCATATAACTTGAACTCTTCTTTTTTTTCTTCACAACAAATTCTTGTCAAGATTTATTTAAAAACATCTTAAACCATTTTTCCCCTTTTATAGTTCTATTTAACTTAATTTCATAATATATTAAGTCTATCAGGAGGTTTGTAAATGGGGTGGAGATGCTTTCTGTTTCTTTGCAGTATCCCTCTCTGTCTCTACCAAATACGATGCAGCTGGAATGTGATGTGATGAACTGTAATTCACTGCCTGGTGCTTTCTTGCATTCTTGCAGGTCTAGCTATATGTGATCCATCTTCCCTGGGTTTTGGTGTGTAGAGCATGAAGAAAAGCCATGCTCCAGAGGTCAGCACGACTTTGTTGTGGTCTTATTAAACTGTTCGAAATGTGTGTGAAACAAACTGAGGTCCATTTTCTGAAATGACCTCCTCCGGGATGTGCAAAAGATTCTTTGACTGCTCTTAACCATGTATTCTGAGGATATACCTATAGTGTTTCTATGTGGAATCTCTACATATCTGGAGAAATAGTGCAGGTATGTTTTCTTTTCCTACTCAAAGAAATCCATGTCCACTTTTTTTGCCAAGGAAGTGCAGGAAAAGTAGTAGCTGATTACATTTTTGGCATTGCACAACCATTTGGTGATTGTTTGTTTATATACCAGGCCACCAGGGTCAGAAATGAACTTTTCCATTAAGGGGAAATCCCCCCTGTAACAGAATACATATAAACTTTTTTGTTTTGTGTCTGAGTTTTGGGAAAACGGCTTGTATATTATGGCTCTGGCTTAGACAAACATTTAATTTCAGTCCATGAAGTTAGTCTAGTCTAGCGCAAATAGACACTTTTCATTTACACAAGTTTCATTTTAATCACGACAGCCGCAATGGATTGTTTAATTGTGCAGGGGCATTTTTTTGCACCATTATCTTGAATTTGTGGTCATTTTTTGTCCATTTTGGTGGCATTTTTGCCACAAGCCCATGTTAATTTCCGACACTGCACGCCACCATGCTGAATATGCTGAACTCTTGCTCAATACATTATTTCTTAGTGGCTATCAAGTTTTTTTGTTCTTTTTTCTTTCTTTCTGTAGAGTCACTGGAATTACAAGTCTTTCTCATTAGCAGGAGAATATCTGGCAATGCCAGTTCTGCCCTCACCTATCAATAAGCCATTGGCTATTATACTGATACTGTTACTAAAACCATGCTTTTGTAGTCAGCCGGAGAGAAAGTGTGCCTTCACCTATTGAGCCCATTTTATTAAGTTTTTTGAAAGCTTTATGGTCACTAAGTATAGTGAAGTGCAGACCTTGCAGATATGAAACGAGTCTTTCACACTCCAACATCACTGCCACTGACTCGTTTTCAGTTGTCAGTATACATCAGACTCCTGGATATGTATGTGACAGGTTTCCATCATATCGTTTCTGTGTCAAGACAGCACCTACCCCACAAGAGAAAGCATCTGCAGCAACCTTTGGTGAACTCAGATCCTCTCTAGGCCTGCGAAAGGCCTGTCTCTGAGGTTTGACCATATCCATATTTATACCATAAATTAATGGTAAAAATGTAGCAAGGTACATTTAGTGTGAGACCCACTGACTAAAAATTTGTCAAAACCCTGGCAGGCGCAGGTCATGTTCAGCTTTGTTTTGCCTGAAGACAAGAATGTTGTCGGTATGTCGGTATTTTCTGGTCACCGGCTGGGGAGCGAGGAAACATCTATTAGCATAGTAATAAGCACCCACTGTGCACCTTTAAATATAGCATTAGGGAGTACTAATAAAAAACACTAACCTGTCATTGCAGGGACAAAACAAGCTGAAGTGAAAAAATAAAGGTTTATGTACAAGGGAATTATTTTGGATTAATCTGTTCAAGATGTTCATAGTTATGTTTGGTTGGAATCTCCAGCTGCTTCTGTTGTTTCTCACAATATTGTTGTATACACTTATGATTATACCCACTTATAATCATGGCAAGCCTATATGACATTACTGAATTCATAGCAGGTGAAATACGGAGTACAGAATGTATTCAGATTCAAGACTACAAATGCCTGTTCCTGTCAAAACCTTGTAAAATCCATGAGATATTTATAAATATAATTGTAAAAATAAGGCAGTATGAAATATTGAATACTAAGGACCCTCAGCATGCAGTGCCCTAAGTTAAATACATATTTAATAGGTATTGCATTATGCTATCAGGATGGGGGAGTTAGAGGGAGTAATTAAAAATGTAATGTCATGATTTTTAATTAAATGAAAAGAAGACGAAATGGAACATTTGTGTTAAGAACACTCTAGTTATCATGTGTGATTAATTTTAAAGTGTGTTATTTTCAACTGGTATTTTAAAAAGCAACAGCATATTAAATTGTGGGACAGGTTTTGTCACATATCTCAATCAGCGATTTATATTTTAATTATACTTCTGATGGTTCTCATTCTCTGTTTCACTTTTTATTTTAATAGTTTAATATTCAGTAGTTATTGTGTTACACATTAAGTGAAAAATCTATCAGCTATCTAGTTAAAGTGTCCACTTTGATAAATGTGACCTGTTTTAATGAAACGGCTTTCCTGAACAGACCAAATGAAAATACAGTTAATTAAGTGGAACATGTTTCATCAACGATCATCAAGAGCACTTAGTGAAGACAGTGTGTTTCCATCTGTGCTGTCTTTGATCATGCTGTACAAACAGGAAGTCAACAGAGAGCAAGCATAGAAAAGCTGAAAGTGACTTTATCAGCTGGGACAGGGCTGTGGACACAGCACGGATAAAAGACTGGGATAGTCTGCAGCATTGGGAATGTGATGTGACATATACAGGTAGCTACTCATGCACTTTATAAATCTCCTGAAGTAATGGAGAAAGGTAGAAGACACAAGGAATATAAGGTAAGAAGCTGTCTGAACTGTCACAGAATTTCTGATTTCCATTAATAAACCCTGAGCCGGGTCTGAAACACTCGCCTGTCTGTGTTTCAGAGTGAGATTGTGCAAGTAGCACGCTGCCCGTATCATTATATTAGAAAGATGGCCACTGCGGCTCTGATTAATGGTACTATGGCTCATTCATACCTTCCGACTTCTGCCGCAATCATGTTTCGACTGATTTTTGGTTTGTCACCAATCTTCCTGTATTCTTGTACATTTTTCTTAAGTCTCACAATCAGATATTTCAATTCCTCGGAGCCACAATGCAGACTTTGATAGACACAGCCCATTTTCTCACCATGTTCATGCAGTTAGGAAATCACAGATGTACTCACTATTATTACTGTGATCACAGGTGTATTCACTTTTCAGGGATGCACAATCCTGTTCCTGGAGATCTACTGTACCTACCTGTAGAGTTCAGTTCCAGTCCTGCTCCAACACACCTGTCTGGAATTAATCATGTGCTCATGAAGATCTTAATTAGCTGGTTCATGTGTGGTTGATCAGGGTTGGAGCTGAACTTTGCAATAAAGGTAATCTCCAGGAATAGGATTGGGCACTACTGACTTTTGTTGCATTGAGTTTATACTTTAGGATCTGTATCTACAATATCATCTTCATAAAGTGTTTGTTTTTTGGTTCTTTATTCAACCCAGGCTCATGAAAATAAGTACCTCTATATAAATTTCTGCAACACCGTAATTACGTACCTTACTGCACACTTGCAGCAGTTTCAAAGTGGAATGTCCAGAGAGTGCTGCTAAAACACACATTCAATATGTGACTGTGGCATGTTTTTATTACGTTGGTAGAGGCACGAATTGCAGCGTTTTTATTACGCTGCTTGAGGTACGTATTGCAGCTGTTCAGAATTAAAAATATCCAGGGAGTGTCGCTAAAGGTTAATGCTCTGTCGTTTTGGAAATATCCCCAACCCCAAATCCAACCCTAAACCTACCCAATAGTGAAATGCACAAATTCTATAAAAACACATTTGTTGGTGAAGCCGTGCTATTTTAACTTCCATATGTGGATTTGAGCTGTTTTGTCGAACCATAGTTTCACGGAGTTAGTACCAGAGCTCTTCATCACCGAAGTGCAACGCCGTATCGCGTGAGCTACCGAGCAAACATACTGAATTAGAAAACGTATGCATATGAAGCTGTATATGTGACGGCAACATTCAAAAGTATCAGTTTTCAAATCGCGCCGGATGTTAAAATTGTTTTGAAGTCATAACATAATATTCTGCAAGTAACTGTGTGAAAATTAGCCTTTATTAATCAAAACTCTGTACCTGTAAATCATACTTTGTGTAAAAAGGATATAAAAGTTGTGAGAGTTTTACTGCCTCTACTGTTCATTTCAACTGGAAACTACAGTGATTCGTACATATACAGTATCTCACAAAAGTGAGTACACCCCTCACATTTCAGCAATTTTTTTAAAATAATTTCTCAAGGGACAATACTGCACAAAATGAAACTTGGATATATTTTAGAGTAGTCAATGTGCAGCTTGTATAGAAGTACAAATTTACTGTCCTCCAGCTTTTTTGACAATAATGGCTGTATGTTGAGTTATTTTCAGAGGACAGTAAATTTGTACTTCTATACAAGTTGCACATTGACTACTCTAAAATATATCCAAGTTTCATTTCTATAGTAGTGTCCCTTCAAAAGATATACTAAATTGATTGCCGAAATGTGAGGGGTGTACTCACTTTTGTGAGATACTGTAGGTAAGTTTTTTTCAGTTCAGCAGAAATGTATATACAGGCATGTATTTCCAATGACCCTAGTTTGTGTTTATAAGTTTCAAGTTTCAAGTTTCAAGTTTTATTTGTCACATACACAACTATACAGAGAGTAGCAAAAGGAACAAAGGGAAATCATTTTAGGAAATCAAATTAGGAATCATTTGTAATTATTTCTAATGTCAATTATATAATGTCTGATGTAAATTACATAAATGTAAAATGGTTTTGTACTGACTGAACTAATACTTAATATCAATGTAAAAACGGCTTTAACTCACATCAATCATCCCCTCCACTTTAGCAATTGCCTTTCCGAAGATTGTTCCAAGCTGATCTCCCACTCCTGCCAGCAAGAACCCAAACAAAGGAATCCCCAACAAGGCATAGATAATACAGAAGATGCGTCCACCCTTTGTGTGAGGAGAGATATTCCCAAATCCTGGAGTGAATAAAGGAAAATAATAATAAGTACTCAAAAAGTATTTGAGAAATGACTTTTTCAAAATTGTACACATTTTTGTTACCTCTTGAGTGGTTGTATTTAGTTTAAAACACACACACACACACACACACACACACACACACACACACACACACACACACACACACACACACTTAACTGTTTAGCTGTTTACGATAATGTAACGATAATGTAACTTGATAAGATGCAAGGTGAGATGCGATTATTAAAAATTGTGCAATTAAAGAAGTGATGAAATTGTGCAATTAAAGAAGTGATGAAACACAAAAAAATCTCCAAAAAAATCTCCAATACCGGTTGTTTTATACGGTTGTTTTATACACAATGGATTAAAGATAATAAATGGGTAAGATTTTAAAGCAATGGATTAAAGATAATAAATGGGTAAGATTTTAAAGTCTTTTCCTCAAATAATTTAAAGGGGTGGTTGAGTCTTTTCCTCAAATAATTTAAAGGGGTGGTTGACTGGTTTTTTTCTTGATTGTGTTCTTGATTGTGTTTATGGGGTGCAGTCTAGCATGTGTTTATGCTTGTTTTTTTTAAAAACGCATTATTTTTCACATAATTTACCTTTATTCCACTCCTCTCTGTCCCTTCTCTGACAAACGCCTCGATTTATTTCCTGGTTTTATGAAGCTCCTCCTTCAGAAATACGCGATGGGCTGAGATTGGTTAGCTGGCTCAGTGTGTTGTGATTGGCTAAACCGCCTCTACTGCACGTCTGAACGTCCCGCCCCTCTCCTCAGCGGCATGTGCTCCGGTTGAATTGTAAACAGTGGCGTTGTCTATAATGCTTATCAATTTGAGCCCGATTGAGACCCAGAGGATATTAGTGAAGAGGATCGTGCAGAACCTGTGCAAGCACGGCTCTTAATGGTATGTTTGGTTGTTGTTGTCTCATACTTTTAAATACGCTGCTATTTGTAAGTGCTACTGCTTCTGTTAGCTTTTAATATACGGTTTTATCCTGATTAAAGCTTTAATACAGCACAGCAACCGCACACGTGTCCATTTATAATGCTTCTCATTGCTGTGTGAAAATAAGTGTATAATTGGAACAGTTTGTTGGAGCTGATCTGATGATCTGAATGAGAGAGAGAGAGAGCGAGAGAGAGAGAGATGCAGAGCAGGGCGACACCAGTAACAGTATTAAGAACTGCTGCTTTAATGATTTTGAAACTTGTGAATCCATTAGAATCGTTAGAAGACAGAATCGTGATTCATATGAATAGATTTTTACGTGCATCCCTAGTTTTCTTCCTCTTCTCTAAAGCAGCGCAGCATGGCCTCGCCCCCTTTGCTGCGTGTTCCCGGGGGCGGGGTTTATCTGGGTCTGTGAGGTATCAGACCCGGGAAGTAACTCGTTGTAGTCCCTTACCTGTCGTTTTTGTAGGCATTAAATTGCCAGAATTTTAAAAGAAGATATCTCCGTTTGCATTGAACTTCAGCGCTCAGCGCCGCAACTCTGCAGATATTGTTTATGCTCAAACAGCAACATTACACACTAACTAATGTTAAAAAAGTGAAATCGCAATCAACCACCCCTTTAATATATAATTTAATTTAATCAAATAATTTAATATCTCAATAATAATTTATTAATGTGGTGAAAAGCTGTGTAATTAATGATACAACTGTACATTACACCTTAAATATCTGTCTTGTCTGAACTTCAACTAAACTCAAAACAGTTTGTTAGGAACTTTTTCTTTTCAGAAGCTTTGCATTCAAAGAACGAATAAAATATTCAACTCAAATCAATATTTTGTGTCTAATTATTTACTTACGTGGCAAGTAGCCATGCAATAAGCAGGATAATTGGCAGAATAATTCAAGGTCTATTTTGCAATAACAACCCACTGGAAGTACACTATCTCTTACTTAAAATTCAGTCATGTGCGAAAAATGCCATTTTACTTGTGATTGATTACAGCAGTGTGGACACAGCAACTATGCATGCACTCAGAGAATCTGCGTCTCAGAAGTACACTGTGTTTTCTGAAGGATTACAGACAACAGATTGTCATTCACAAAATTCACAAAAAACATCAAAGGATATTTAGAGATGACTGGCATACTGGATGATTATGATGATACTTCATCCAATATATTATAAGGGGACATAAATGGAAACATTTGTTAATTTAGCTATTAGCAACAAACTGAAAATCATGAAAGGGATACTGGGATAAGATGACTCCCTACCTGAGGCAAGAAACACCCTGGGGTCAATTTTGGGTAACGTAAAACACTAAACCAAATATTTATATTGTGTTGTATTTATTTATTTGTACATTTACTTATACATCTGAATTACACTACATAATTCTATGAATTATTTAAATGTCTATATTTTAATTGAAGAGAATATCATAATAGCACTAGTTTATAATGAATATATTTGAATTATTGAATAATAACTAATTTAATTATAATATTTATTAAATTAAATAATAAAACACCAGCAACAACGTGCTGTCAGGGTTATGTTCTGTTTTGGTTGAGTTTTCTGTGTTCTGTCCTGTTTTTTTCTTCCTGAGTTCCCGTTAGTCTCCTTAGTTCCTAATTAGTTCACACATGTTCTGTTTCAGTTAATCATACTCTGTGTATTTAAGCTAGTTTTCTTAGTTCATTGTCTGAACTCATCAGTGTTTGTATGTGGATGTGGTTACATTTCTCCTACGATCTCCTGAGAGATCTTTGTGGATTTAAGACTGTGTTTGTTATTTTACTCCATCGCTGTGTCCTTTACTACAGCGATATTTTCAAGAACTCAAATATGATTTGATGATAGGAAAAACAAATTAGGTAGGAATACATAAGTGGATGTGGGCTTCATGAACACTTGGTTCATGAAATACAGCCAAAAATGCCAACATTTCAGTCCAGTTCATGGACCATTTATAGTGTGCAATTTTCAGAATTTTACAATTTATTCTTTCGAAAACTATAAGACTAAACCAAACATTGCTTGCTTGTGGTTATGGGTTCCAGACAGAGGTGTCACTAGTGTTTTTACCCACTTTGTCCTTACTGTAAATGTTCATAAGTAAGATACTGTAAATACGATCAGTTTCCAGCTGTCCCCTGTAGGAGCGGTAACCTAACCTGTGTGACTGGGGCAAATTTAGCCAAAAGCCCTATTCGGACGGGAAACGTAAGAGAAATTTGTGTTTCACAGACCCACTTTGTAATTTTAATCACATTCAAATTTGCCAAGTCTGTTTTTCTCACACAACCTCTGTAAAAATTGAAGATCCAAATTACCTGGAACAACGTACAAAACTACCAAAGTTTAATCACAACACATAATCATTGCAGTTAATAGCGTTCACCGTCTGTTTGATTACATGCAATTTGTAACTAACTGAATGATTTTTAATGTACATTTCTGTCATAGTCACCACAAATAGCCTACTCCTAAATGAAATGTAGAAACTTACAATTTTCTGTGAAGCTGCTTTGCAACGATTTGTATCGTGAAAAGCGCTATACAAATACACTTGAATTGAATTGAACTGAATTACCTACTGTTTTTTGGCAAAAACTCAATGGTCCTCTGAGAAATCTAATCCCGTCCGAATGCAACTGTCTGTGATTGCTGATATTGTATTATCCCAGTACTTCTCCTCATGTGTTTTTTGGCCTACCTGAGCTACCTTTTGCACACCAGTCTTCCGCATGCTGCACCTTTCACTATGGACGGTATCCGACGAAAAAATAAAATGAGAAAATTAATAAGGAGAGATAAAATCATGGAAAATGCTAAAACTGGCCATTTTAACATCAGCGTCAGGTAAGATACTTGTCTAGATTTTACTGCTCACTTAAATGGGTTTATTTTTATCGGCCACTTCTATAAATTCAAGTGAAATCTATTTAAATTATGTTTTTGTGTATAACTAAATTATATAAATACATATTTCATTAGACATATACGCTGTATGTGACGCATGCAACCACACACCCACTTCTGTAATAAACACGGAGATGTTAGTCCCGTCCAAATTGGTATATGAAATTGCAGACGTCGGGTGATAAGAATTGAAACTAACCGAAAAGAGCTAAAGAAGGTCATCATATTACATCTGTTAGCTGCTCTACTTCTGTGGGCAATAAAAATTCAATTTCTCTGACATAAATGTAACATTTTTAACTGTTAACGCTTTTGAGCAGACTCAGCTCCATCTGTCAGCTTGCATCCACTGCTTGACATCATCCCAGTGTTCTTAAAAAAATACTCAAACTGACTTCAGATTGAAGCCTTTTGGTTTACTCTGGCAGTTTAACATACATGTTGAGAACAATCACTGTTCTTATGAGCCTTAAACAGAAACAATGCATAAAGTCAAAAAAAGATGCTTAGTAGATAGTGTGATGGCTCACTAGGTACTCTACTGCATGTATGTTTGTGTGTGTCCTTTACTACCTATGGTTGTAATAACTGTTCCAGCGAAGAAGAAGGAGTTGCTGAGATCCCATAAACTGCTCTGATTAGATGAGTTTCCTGAAGGGTTCACTCCTGCTCGTAATGCTGAGACCACTTGCTGTGATAAGAGAAAAAGGTTTCTATTATTGCACATATTCCAAAAATATTCATGTTCTCACACATTTCAAAGTAATACTGTTTCTGCCTCAGTGTATGACATATTAAAATATTTAATGATTAACAGAATAGTAGCATTAATTGAAATTGCAAAAATAATGACCGTTTCTAAGCAGATTTCAGAAAAACCTCCCTATCTGTCATTGGTTGGCTAGACAGGTAGTCCCACCCCTTATATCATGCAACTGACTGAGCAGGAAGTTTATATGTTGAACCGCTCAAACAAACAGAGCAATGTTTTGAAATTGCCACAGATTCACAGACTTTACATTTTCAGGAAGTTAACTGCAGTACTGTATTTCAACAAATATTTAATGTAAAATTAACATATTCTCACATACAAAAAAAATCCCTTTCACAGTTGCATCATGAAAAATTTTTTTTTGGTGAATGTGTTTGATTATTTCATCATTTTGTGATAAAATTACTGCGAGAAATAAGATTTGATCTGTGGAACGCATGTCTGGAGCTTCAGCATGTCCACACATTTAAAGTGCAAACTCACATTTTTTTCTAAATTAAATGGTTGTGATCCATAACAAGTTGTCTGCATAAAATATCAAAATATTCCACTAATATGCACACTTCTGCCATGTGTGAGACATGCAATTTACCCCATGAATATTCAGGTGTCTCTATTCTATACATATTTACACCTATCTCCTGTAATCAGCCTGCATCCATCACTCCACCAGCACCATAGAAAGTAAACTCTCTTGCAGTCTATGCTAGCTTAAGTGTAAAAAAAATCAAAAAAATCTAAGTATACTTTTGTGATTGAGCCGTTAGGTACAGTACAGTGCTGGATGATGGAGGTGATCAGGGCCACGGAGAGCTGATCTCTCCGTTACTCTATTACATGATAATAGATAACACATGTGATCTATGATCTGAATGGCAAAGAGCCTCAGGTGTGCTGTTTCAAGTAGAAATCAGCAGCACACTTAAGCAAGGACTGAAATGTCTGTAAGGTGTGGTGTGTGTGTAGAACAAGAACAGTGTGAGCTTTCTAGAACAAAAGGAAAGAAGACTTAAACCCAACTGTATAAAGATAAAAACATAAATGTGATCTCCTTTCCTTGCTTTCTTAGAAAATACTCAACAAAGCCAGGGAACTTGTTGCATCTGTCTGAACAACAAGACTAAACATTTTTTATTTTAACAAAAATATTCATATTATACAAGCACCCACGCTGGTTTAAGCAAGTACAATCACCACTTAATGGCAGGCTTCCTCTAAAAACTGTACACCTCACAAAGAGCGCCATGCAAAAATCAGCACAGACTTAGGTCGGTTATTTTCTCGATAGCTTTGGACCACCTGGCCGATGATTAATCACGATAGTTTTTAAAATAGATACTGAATGAAAACTAAATGTCTATTTAAAAAACAAACAGAAGTGAACTATACTTTATAAATGAATAAAAATGTATTAATATTTATTACTAAAATAGTTATTTCATAGTTTCAAATGTTAAAAGAAGAAACTTTAAAATTTAAAAAAACTATTAGTAAATGTTGAAATGAAAGAACACACCACAGAACAATACTTCTAGCTTTCGAATACAAATACTTGTATTACCATTTCATTTCAACAGCATCTTAAAGATGCCATCTGAAATACCTAACAAGGCCATATTAAAATACATGACAGGTTATTAATTGTATGTGCACTCTTTTTTTTATTTTAGAACAGCATGATTACTAATTAAAATATAAAAAAATGCAATGAGTGACACATGCAAAAGCACAGCGCTGCGTCTTGGAGAATACGGGTATCACACACACACACACACACACACACACACACACACACCAGACGCGTCAGCAATTTAACCGGTCTAAAACTGTTTATTTAATCACCAAACGGACTGGTTCAAGAATAATGTGCATAAATGAGTTTGAAGTTCGGTGTTTAAATAACAGAGCAAACGGAAAGAGAAAGCGCGACTGTATTAAGCTCTCTATATGAACATACACTGTATTAGAGCCACGGAAAGACAAACGTTTTGCTGAAAAATGCACAATACATAATTTATACTAGGGCGAAGCATTATGTACATTAACAATGATTTGGGACAAATAGGCTATAATCTATTTAATGGGAAAATATGGCGCTCTGTCCGCGGCAGGATTTTCTGTCGGCTCATTTAAATGCGCGTTTGAAGTTTCCCGCTCTGTGACCAAAACACAATGTGCTGAGTGATTTCTGCCTCAGCGCTCTCATACTGTATAATGATAGCAGACCATTCTCAAATCCAGCAACAGACGCAACAAGGAAAAAACCCCCAAAAAAACACCGAAAGCTATCGGCATGGATTTTTGCCGATAACCATTGTTCTGCAAATCAACATCGGTGCCGATTAATCGGCAAAACGATGTTGACCTCTGGGTGTTTATGCATTGCCATACATGGACCGTTTCTTTATTGAATCTAGTAACCTGTCTCTCTGCATCAAAGAGGGAAAGGCCAATACAATGTCACATAAAGTGTCACTCTGATGAAGATAATGTGGGCAAAGGTTAAAAACGAAGACGAGGGACCTGTTCTTAGGAGCAAATGTGGAAGCAACCACACATTTCCAGTAATTGTTGTCCCTGAATGTGATTGTTGTAGGCATTATGATATGAAATATATCATAACATGATATTTGCTGTTTTTATCTTGGTATATTGTGTCTTTTATGATCATTACAAAAATAAATTGAAAAACAGGTTGCAAATTTCAGTGTTGTCCTCTTAATAAAGGTTTAATAACTGTTTTTCACTGTCACTAAATACACTCTCTGAAGGAACACTTCTTTTAGGAATGCAGAGAAACTTCTGAGCCATAGCAACAAGATGAGGTTCTTCAGCATGCCAATACCACCACTGCATCTAGATGTGGTGCATGCATTTGACTCATTTTATTGGTGGCACAGAAAGGTATAGCTTCCACCTTTGTCTTCAGAGTGCTGCTGCCTTCACCCTTCTCTTTTCTCTGTTGCCTTGTGGAGGTGATTTTCTTGAGCAGGGTGGCCAAGCTTTGGCACTGCCTTTCAGATAAGGATACGTTGTGCTGGTTTGCTATGCATGGCCAGCTCTCTCACACAGTGTTGTCATCTTTGTCAATTTTGAGGCTTCCTCAATTCATAATTTGATCGTGGCCTCAAAGTCAGAAAAGCACTGTCTTCATTTTTCATGTCAAGAATGTCTGAGAGCATGGGACCTAGCACCGGCATCATACTGACAGTCTTACTCTGCTCTCTGAAGCCAAAGCATCTGTAAAAGATTATTTCAGGGATTTTTTGGTGATTTTGTTGATGTCCTTCCTGCAACATGTTTTCAAAAAAATGACTGAAGTTTCCAATCTTTGAGGTAGTGAATTATGAAGCTTATGTATGGACCAGTGCCTTCACTGCTGGTCCATAGGTCAGTGGTTGCTGCATACCATTTTCCTTAGGCCACACGCTTTTAGACTTTTAGATTGTTATGTTTGGTATCTCTGTCATTGAGCACTTCTGTGTGGGAAATTTGTAAAGTGGAACTGTAGTTTCCATCAGTTTTTGAAATCCTGGTTTTGCTACTGTGTGAATGGGTATCATGTCCTTAACAATGCAATTTTTCTATGGCCTGACTGATTTCTTCGGCTCAGTTAGATTAGGGTTCACATGCAGACTGATGCTGGAATGCTTCTTTGATCATTGGCTGATCACTGACTTCAGCCAAAGATGAACCAGCACTATATGCATGGCCACTCTGTAAAACAGGAAAAAATTAAAATAAACATAAATAAACACAAAAATCCATGCCTCTGAAAATGTAAGCAAAAGAACAAAATATGCTTTTCAGACAATTAGAATTCATTGCTGCTGTACAATAATCAACACAATAAATACATAGCCAAATACACATTAGATATATGTCTTAATATTTAGAGTGTCATTACTGACATTACTTAATTACAGATTATTACCCAAATAATTGTTTTTATCAGTACAACAACAGTAATGTATTGCATTTTTTCCTGGATGGTATAGATATAATATAGCATTACCTACATATTTAAAAACAGTTCATTCACTATGTGTCATGTAAAATTGTGTTGTGTTCCATCTTGAACTTGATATTGATATCTTTACTCTGCCACACTGCCTTTATTAATTACACAACTTAGTATTAGCTGATTAACATTATTTTTAATACAAAATGCAAACTTTAGCACAGTTAGCTGAGTTTTAGCCAATTCTTCAACTACTGTACATGCAATCAAGCTGCAGATTACATGCAGATTTCACTTTATTTTGGCGTCTTAGTTGTCAATCAGTGAACTGTTTCTAAGAGCCGTGTCTATTTGGTATTCAAAAACGTGTAAAATAGAAGTACAGCATCATAACTTACCTTTATCTTCCTGATTTGTACTGGATGATTGTTGTGAAGACCGTCCTTTGGATGAGACGTTAAACCGAGGTCCTGACTCTCTGTGGTCACTAAAAAATCCCATGGCATTTCTCGTAAAGAGTAGGGGTGTAACCCTGGTGTCCTGGTCAAATTCCCTCCACTGGCCCTTGTCAATCATGGCCTCTAATAATCCACATGCATTGAATTGGCTCTGTCTCTCTCCTCTCCACCTGTAGCTGGTGTGTGGTGACTGCACTGGCGTTGTTGTACTGTAGCTGGTGGTGGTTGAGGAGAGACCCCCTCTTATGATTGTAAAGTGCATTTTATTTAATTTCAAATCTAGCAAAAAAAGTTATCCTGGGGATCACGTGACCCTTCGACGGCGATGCAGGCTTAGTCTTTTGCTCCGCTCACTTTGCCACATATTTTACGATCCTGTCAGTAAAACTTAAACCACTCTGCATTGGACCCATCATGAGTGCTAAGGCAGACAAAGGGGATCGGAAAAGAGAGATTGTGCAATCGTCAATGAAGAAAAAATTCAGAGATTCAGCCATCTCCAGTGAAGATCTCGACGATGCTATTGCTAACCGCATTGAACTAGCATTTAAAGAACACCAAAGCACTTTGAATTCGGTTGTGAATTCGGCAGTAAGAGATGCGATGGACTCTATGCTGATTCCAGCATTGCGCGAACTGCGTGAGGACATACAAGCTACCAACGAGTCTGTTAAAGAGCTAAGAGAGGAGTTTGAGGCCATAGTTACCACGGCGAAGCAGACACGTGACCGCGTTGATTCTGTTCAGGCAGACGCACGTGAAGATAGGAGAACAGTAACGGACTTAAGAAATCAGCTGGAGCGACTCACCGAGAAGATGACAGATATGGAGGACAGGTGCAGACGGAACAACGTCAGACTGGTGGGGCTCCCAGAGGCGGCTGAAGGATCCGATGCGGCTGGTTTCCTCAGAGTTAATCTTTCCAAGTGGATTCCTTCGTTGAAAGGCCGTGACATTGAGATTGATCGGGCGCATCGCGTGTATGACGGAGGGAGGGGCTCCGATCGGCCGCGTACTCTCATCTTCCGTGTGCTGAGATGGCATGACAGATCAGATATCCTAAAGGGTGCTCGGCAGGCTTATCCCGTGAAATGCGCACAGAGCAACGTCACACTGCTATTTTTTCCGACTTTAGTCCGGCTACAGCGATCAGGAGAAAGGCATTTGGTCCGGTTTTGAAGAAGATGACAGCGCTTGGTCTACAGCCCTTCCTCATCTATCCGGCGGTAATCAAACTACGACACAAAGGGGAACAGATGAGTTTCGACTCACCACAGAAAGCGGAGGATTTTATCAGCTCCCTGTCTCAGCAGAAGACGTATGCCGCGGCTCTACGGGAAGGCAACGGGAAAACAGCGGCCACTATCTCTCCGGCCCGACGGGAGAGGCTTGATGGCCGGGAAGGAGGCGGTTCTAGCTGCCCAGGAAGGGATGATGACAGGATGGACATGAAAGCCTGAACCTGTCTTTTTCTTTTTCTTTTATCCTTTCTCCTACTGGGATATTGTCCCTATCTATCCGGTACAACAATCTCTTTGCTGGTAAGACTGATGCTAATTTTTTTTTTTCTCTTCTTTTTTGGATGGGACTAATGGAGAGTAGGTTTAATTAAAAAAATTTTTTTTTTGACTGTGTGAGCCTTTCGGGAGACGTGTCTTGCGTTGGAGTGGATCGGTCACAGACCATCACTATTTTTTGTTGCTCAGTCAGACCTATGTTCTCGGTAATGTGCGGTCTGAGTTGTTCCTTGTTTATGGTTGTCGGTTGTTCATGTTTTTTTTGTGTTTTTATTTTTTACAACAGACATTTATACTTTTATTTATTTTACCTTATTTCTAAAGGGATTTTTCATCTAGGAGGTTTGGTATTTAAAATGCACATCAACGTTTACATGTTATTTAGAGAATGGAAGTGCTTCTTCTTTTTTTCATTTATTGAATACAATCTTGGGATTATGAATATTCAATGCATACTCTAAATATTTTATCACTGAATGTGAATGGTTTAAATTCTGCTGTTAAACGTACCCGTGTGTTAGAATATTTACACCGTAAATCTATCTCCTGTGCCCTAATTCAAGAGACACATTTAAAACAATCTGACGTGGCACGTTTCCAGAATAAATATTACAAATTAGCAGCTTTTTCCTGTGCTCTTAATAAAACTAAGGGGGTGCTTATCCTTGTTAACCGGAAGTTAAATTTAACGATTGAACACCTTGGTAGTGATGAGAAGGGTAGATTTGTTTTTATCCGATGCAAAATATATAATAATAGGTTAGCATTGGTCTCTATTTATGGTCCGAATGAGACAGACAGTGCATTCCTTACACAGATTTCCAAAACTCTACTTGAGGAGATTGATTGCCCTCTAGTGGTGGGTGGTGATTTTAATGCTGTCATAAATCCTGCTTTAGATAAATCTCAATCTGATACAACAGCCAATCCATCCTCTAAATTATTGAATAAATTTATCACTGAGCTTCAATTTAATCGATCTTTGGAGAATTCAGAATACTAAAGCTAAGGACTTCACTTTTTTTTCTAATAGACACAAGACTTTCTCTAGGATAGACTACATATTTCTCAGCCCATCTCTAATTTCGTCTAATTCCTCCATCTCTATATTACCAATTTTATTATCTGATCATTCTGCTGTGTTGTGCAGTGTTCCTCTTTCCGATGTTAAAGGCAAGTCCCCTAGATGGCGCTTTAACATATCATTATTAAGTAATCAGACTTTCATTACTTCTCTAAAAGAATATATTAAGGAATTTCTTGAAATTAATATGCCCTCTGATGTGGATCCTCAAATACTGTGGGAAACGACTAAGTGTGCTATACGAGGTTTCTGTATATCTTTCTCTTCTACTCTTGCCAAAGCGAAAACTCACCAGTTTACACAATTAGAAAATAAAATCCAATCATTACAAAATCTACAAAAACGACATTTTACTGAGCAACAGGCTACACAGCTGTCCTCTTTAAAAGAAGAATATGATTTACTTTCACACTCAAAGGCAGAATTTATTTTACATAGGACTAGGCAAAAATATTATTTCGAATCAGAGAGACCTAGTCATTTATTGGCCCTTAGGTTGAAAGAATGCGAGTCTAAGGCATATATTAGCGCAATAAAATCATCGGATGATCAGGTCACCACGAACCCTGTAGCAATTAATTACATATTTAAAGGTTTTTACACAAATCTGTATAAAGCTGAAACAGATTTTGATGAACCAATTTGTAAGCAGTATTTAGATAAATTGGAACTGCCTCGGATCTCACAGATGGATAAAGAATCTTTGGAGGCCCCATTAAGTTTGGAGGAACTTCACGTCTCTCTAAAAAGCCTTCAAAAGGGCAAATCGCCGGGTCTAGATGGTCTCCCCCCTGAATTATATTTAGAAATTTGGGATTTGGTAGGGATACTTATGCTTAACTCATTTAATTTTGCAATTGAACATGGGGTATTTCATAGAGATCAAAAAACATCACTGATTTCATTACTTCTTAAAAAAGGGAAAGATCCATTAGATTGTTCCAGCTACAGACCGATTTCGCTTATCCCATGTGATGTAAAAATCTATGCTAAAGTTTTTGCTTCTCGTATGGAGAAGGTAATTCACAGTCTGATCAAGGAGGACCAAACTGGTTTCATCAAGGGGCGCAATGCATCTGACAATATGCGTCGACTCCTTCATATTCTTGACTTTGCGGACTCCCACCCAACCCCTTGTGCGGTCTTTTCAGTTGATGCAGAAAAAGCCTTTGACAGGCTAGAGTGGAATTATATGTGGGCAGTTCTGCAATGTTTCGGCTTCGGTGAACACTTCGTTTCTATGATTAAGACATTATACCACTCACCTGCAGCATCAGTCATAACTGGTAATATTATTTCCCCCTCATTCCCTTTACAGCGGGGAACGAGGCAGGGGTGTCCGCTTTCCCCCTTATTGTTTTGTCTATCTCTTCGAACCCTTAGCACAAGCCATCAGGAAATCTGAAGTATCGATTAAGATTCATGACCATAATCATAGTATTTCATTATACGCTGATGATATTATTCTATATTTAGACCACTTTGATGTTTCAGTCTCTAGTGTAATTAAGGAATTTGATAATTTTAGTAGCCTATCAGGATATAAAATAAATTGGAGCAAATCTGCTTTAATGCCAATTAACAATGTCAAGGTTAATTTTTCTATTCCCTCATTTATCCCTATTAAGGAATCTTTCATCTATTTGGGCATTACCATATATAAAAACATTCATAAGATTGCCAGAGACAATTTTAATAACATTTTAGTTAAGGTCAAAAATGACATTCAAAGATGGAAGAATCTTAAAGTCTCTCTCCAAGGAAGAATCTCCACTGTTAAGATGAATTTGTTACCTCGATTTAATTTTTTTTCTCTATGCTACCACTTTCTCCCCCTCCAGGTTACTTTAAGGAGATCAACTCCATAATTTCTAAGTTTATCTGGAATGATAAATGTCCCAGAATTAAACTTACCACATTACAACATCCTAATAGTGCAGGAGGACTGGCTGTACCAAATTTTGAATTATATTATTGGTCGTTCCAGCTTAAGGCTCTTCATAATTGGGTTGATCCTCAATCTACAGTTTCATGGAGGGTGATTGAAGCTGACAAGGTTAAACCAAATAGACTTCAAGATATTCTATTTACTGGCACAGGAAAAAAAGGGGATAATTATAAATTTGGTCCGGTTGTGGCTAACTCTATTAAAGTCTGGAAAACGGTTGAACGTCGGATAGGTGGACCCTTCAAATTCTGTAACAGTACACCTTTATGGCACAATTTTAATTTTGTATGTGGAAATCGTCCATTTGTCCAACCCTCTTGGTCTTCTTTAGGTGTAAACACGTGCGGTGATATATATGATAACCAGGGCCTCTGTTCATTTCAGACATTAAGAACCAAATTTTGTCTACCAGCATCTGCATATTTTGTTTTTCTTCAATTGCGTTCTGCTCTCAAAGCGTATGGCGTTCCTTGGTCTTCTTCCATTTCCTCTCATCCTATGCGGGACTGGATTGCACCATCTGCTGGTCGGCCATCTGTTTCCTTAATATATAATAAAACTATTGATTGTATTACAAAACCTCTTTCTATTAAAACTATTTGGAATAGGGAATTATCTGACCTTAATTTATCTGTCGACTGGGAGAGAGTGTGGTCTAATCTCAGCTTAACATCTAAAAATCTGGCTCATCGTTCTTATTCACTTCAAAGTCATTCATAGAGCATAACTCCTTACAAAAGATTTAAAATGAAACTGCAGTCAAATTTGAACTGCCATATATGTAACACTACATCATCGGGCACTTTTCTGCATATGTTTTGGGAATGTCCTGTCGTCATCAGTCTATGGACACATGTAAACCTGGTTTTGTCATCATTACTGCGAATTGATTGGTCTGTTAACCCAAGTTTGTGTCTTCTTAATGATGATTCTGGTCTCTGTATTAGTTCAATGCAAAAGAGAATGTTGTTTGCCTGGTTTTACAGCTGTGAAGAAGACAATAATCCAGAACTGGTTTACACCACACGTGTAGAAAAACATATTGGATCCGCATCCTCCTGCAAATTGTCTCATGTAAATGTACAACGGCGCGAGTTGGTGGGGCCAGGCCTTCGACCGTTGATGCTTGGCAGTGTTTTTTGTTGAATATACGTGATTATATAAAGGAGTAACTTTTGTGTTCTTGTTGTCCTTCCCTCTCCCCCTCCCTTTTGATTGGACCTTGAGATGTTGAGTATGTGTCTGTTGTTTTGTTTTGTTGTTTTCTGGATATTATGTTGTGTTGTGTGTGAAAAAAATAAATAAAAAATTGTTGATAACAAAAAAAAAAAAGTTATCCTTTGTTTCAGTGCCACTTTCTATCCATGTGTCTTACACAAAGGGTATTTTTCTTCAACCAACAATCCATTTGCATTTATTTGGAATCCAAAATATTTCCAAATCTCCGACTTTACCATTTTAGAAGAGGGAAAAAAGCTTCAGCTGTGTTCCTGCTTCCACCATACTTCTCCATGTGTGCACATGTGCCTCTTTTACAAAGCAGACACACGGTGTTGTTAACCATTTTAAAAGTTCTCCTCCCATCAAAATACCAGCTCTTATTCTAATCAACAAAGCTTCATTCACACGCTTGTAGTATTGACAGTTTCCTTGATTGTAACGGAAGCAATTTAGTATGATTGATCGTGAGACTGGTTTGACAGGAGGCAAAATTTTAATGTTTGGGTCTATAACAGAAGGCAAAGCTTCTCCAGTGAAAAAGTGCTTTCTTTCTTTCTTTCTTTCTTTCTTTCCCGTAAACCTTTGGTTTATGATGCTTTTGGCAAACGCAGCCCAGGATCAGACATGCCAGTAAATGTTATTTTCATCAATAAAAATAAATAAAATTTTCTTATTTTAAAGATGAAAATAATAAGTAAAATGAACCCAGCATCAATTCAGTAGAACCTGACATTTGGGACAGATAAATACGAAATCTAAAATGTGTAACCCAAGTTGCCCAACATGTGTTTTGTCCAATATTTGGTTTGTGTGCATGTCAGCTGTTTCACCTTCACAAATTTTTCCAGGTCTGATGAGTTGACACATGGATGCTGCTCAAGGAATTCCAGTTTTTCCACCAGGATGGCCAGTTTCTGGGACATCTCATGAGGCTGTTCCAGCTCTTTAAACACAGTTGCTCCGATAATCAAGTACAGTACCACCAGCAGGAAGACGCTCAGCACTGTTTTCCAGCGCATAACAGTCCCACGAGGCTCAAAGTCATCTGGAGCCTTCAGCAGTATAGGCTGAGCTGAGAACGACAGGCGTGGTTTGGAGTTGTGAGTGGCTGTTTTAGGATCAAGGAGGTCAGGAGCAGCCACTAACAAACAGAAGAAGAAAGAAAGAAAGAAAGAAAGAAAGAAAAGCATAATATAAGATTAGACACTCATTCACATCAGTAGTCCAGCAGTAATTTACCGATAAACGGAATTTGTATATTGTAAATCATTAAAATTGCACAGAATAAATCTGTAATGTCAAACTGAATGAACGGCTAACTGCATTGCTTACATTTGACTGTGTTAAACTAATTTTATTAATCGTAACCTTTACTTTATGTGTTTATAAAACACTTGTACCCAAAGCATCTTATACTGCATTCATAGTACAGTTCATGTATTTTCTAGACTCAAACCTATGACCTTGGCAGTCATACTTCTACTACAGGAACACTTGTTTGAGCTGCAGAAACACTACTTTTCCATATGCAAAAAGACAATAATAATAAAATAACTAAAAAGTAAAAAAGTCTTTGTTAACCCTAAAAAGGGCAAAACCATAAAGAGACATCAGAAAATTAATTTATTGCTATTTTCTATCTTATTGGGACTCAAATAATAAAGTTTCATGTTGGATGTTGGACTCATAAAAAATAATCACGTTGTTTGTATTTGCCAAAACTGATTTACAGAAGTCAAAACATGGACGGAATTGGTCTTAGCATGAGCGCTGCTTTCTGTGAGGCGTAAGCGACCAGGCAGCAGAGGATTCCAGCCTTCCTCGAACAGTTATGTTAGGTTTTCTGATTGGATGATGACAGGTGTCGGTCATCATTCTCAAGTGATCAGGACTGCTGCTGTTGTATCAGTCAGAGGTTAGCTGTCAAGAAACGGGACACGTTTTTTTTTGTTTTTTTTTACATTCACTAGTTCACACTTACATATAATAAATAGAATAAAGTTTATGCGTATTTGGCGTGCTGTCCGAGGGGAGGGCTTCGAGCTCGGAACTTTGGCCCGAACCCTGAATACCCCCCATAGGTTTAGGACAGGAATAGTTGTAAGTGCGGAGAAGGGGTGGCGGAGGGATGCTGGAAAACTGTCAAGGAACAGAGGTAAGTCTGCTGTGTATATATACACACCTCTTATCTTGTTAACTGGGTTGATTACTGATTGTGCTCCTCTTGTGCTAATCAGGTTAATTATCTGAACGTGCTCCTCCCGAACTTTGTTAATAAAACATCATTATGTGATTATGTAAAGGAAGGATGTGTTTTGTTGTTACTTTTTCCCTCCCTCTCTCTCTCCCTTTTGACTGGACCTTTAAAATATGGAGTATGTGTCTGTTGTTTTGTTTTGTTTGTTTTGAGTGAATGTTATGTTGTGATGTTGTGTGTGAAAAGAAATTAAAAAAAAATGTTGATAACAAAAAAAAAAGAAACGGGACATGGGATGTCACGTATGGGACACATAAATTAAGCCCAATATATGGGACGTCCCGGCTAATACGGAATGGTTGGCAACCCTAGTACCATAACAACACAGCTCTTCATCTTCTGATGCCAGTGTTGTCACAGTTATGTTCCATAAGATTTTGTTGTGTGGATTATCACACAGAAATGTTACAAACATGAGATTGATCTTTCTAGAACTGTAGTCTGGGACTTAAACTATTTACTTTTAGAACTTTCCCAACTAGGTACACATGAGTGTAAATTTCCCCATCTCTAAACCTATGATTTAGTTATCTTTCTATACATTCAAGATTTGTTCAGTGAGTCACACATCCAAATCCAAACACTTGATCTAAAATCCTATGTTTTTGTATTTTTGTTTTTCACAAAGAAACATTCTCAAATAGGCTCTTACTGTCAGGTTTGAGGTAAGGGATGAGGTGAGGACTCATGCACAGAACAATTACATTTAAAAAAAGAAACAGAAGGGTATTAAAGACAACAAATTATCACAGGACTGAAAACAAAAGGTAATGATGATAAATAGGAAAGCAAACAGTGAGGATAACAAAGGAGGACAGGTGGACAAATTATCCAATGATCAGGTAACAAGAGTGTTCAACAATAGAGAGAAGAACACATTGCATATAGAAACAAACACAAAAGCCATCTGTTCACACAAAACATAACACAAGAACACATGGCCAATGAGACCACTCACAAGCCGTATGCTAAACCAAACACGACACAAGAAAAAAATAAAAGGCAGGAGACAAGACCGCATGGTGAGAGAATGAACACTCAACACGTGTGCTCACAACAAAGACAAAACATAAAGCATGAATGTCTGAACCCCGACCGAACTAACAGAAGTGCTAGGATCTGAACATCACACTCCAAACCAGGGGTGTAAATTGAGGGGGGAATGGGGCATCAGGACCCCCTATCTGAGAGTTGTCCCCCCTAAAATATCATTACAAACCACTCTGTGTTTTGTAAATAATATGATGGACATATACTTAAAATAGTTGTGTAAGTAGTAAAACAATATAAATGCAAAAAAGCATTTTAAGTTTAGAAACGTTTTGAGTCCCCCCTCCCTTGCCTCACGGTGGTTTGGTCCACTGCCTGCTTTCCCCCACAAAATAGTGATAAAAAAGTTAAATCTAATAAAAATGTCTAAAGGATGAGTTTGTTGGTATCTTTTTTTTTTATCTGTTACATGCATGGGTTCATTGTGTCTCTCTCTTCTTTCCTAAGCACTGCATTGTGGTGTCTGAATGGTGTTGTCCTAGTACTACTAGTGTTCGCCAAAGTTTTGTAATTTGCGAATCTAGCAATGATTTCTGGAGTTTAAGTACATATGAAAAAAGACATTACGTATTATTTAGCACGCCTGTAACCACCTAAATCAATGATTAAAAGAATGAATTTTCAATTCCAGGTTTTTTATCATTTATGGCTGTTATAGCGCCACATATAGTACGATATCCATAAAAGTTGGCAAGCTTCTTTAGATCCGCTGCATGTGCTCACCTAATTTTGTGAAGTTCTGAGTTTTTGTTCAGGATTGTAGGCGTTTGGGTATATTTGGCCATGCCCATTTTCTAAATGACACTCTTATAGCTAACCAAATTGTAAAGTTCAAAATTGTTTGATAATTATTGACCTAGAGCAGTGGTCGGCAACAGGCGGCCCGTGGGCCAAAACTGCAATAATATCTGGCCCGCAGCCAGATTATTTTGATAGTGGCTGGTTCTGAAATAGATCTGTCATGACAGCAACAGTTACTCACAATCAGAGTACGTGAGCGGAGTGCGGAGTTTTCACTCGCTCCACCACCGCTCCATCCCGAGTACAATTCATGCCAACAGCCCATAATATAACTGCATATTTAGCAAGAATTCACAAATTAAGCATATTTAGCTAGCTTGATAGAGAAGGATCATTCAAATCAGAAAGAATGTGAAGGCTATGATAGTTCTCAAGGAATTTGTTTGTTCCTTCTAGATCCTGAATATTTTCAGCTGAAAGCATGATTTGAACAAGTACTACAACACTTATTCACAAGCAATCACTCTCTCAATAATGCATTCAAACTGTAATCTTACAGTGCTACTTCATCTGTATCTGATTTCGAATGAGCAGAAATCTATAAGAAATGCAGCGATCCGTAGGTAAAATAAATGACAAAAACGTACTGTTATTTTCATCACAAACTAAATTTTAACTGCAAAAAGCAGCATAATACCTTTTAATGCTGACAACCATATTATTAGCTCATGTGGTAGGAAAAAAAGTTTGTACACTAGTGTTCCAATAAGCCACGTTGAAACTCTCCTGTTATTTTATTTCTTTTATTTTTTAATATACGTTATCAACAGAACTGTGATATTTCAAACCTACTGAAATAACGGTGTTTCTGATATCAGCGAGTGAGGAGTGGAGCGGGAGTGGGAAATGGTGAACCCGGAGTGGAGTTATTATTAAATGCTCGGAGCGCGGAGGGGAAATTGTTGGCGCTCCACTCTGCTCACATAGGCTACTCTGCCGGACACCGGGACACGCCACACAAATGTGGCTTTTTGTTAACGACTGTCCTACTACAGGATTTAACACAGCGTAACAGCTCACTACCAGTTACAAAAGACACCATAACAGTCTGTAAGGCAATTGTAGTTGTATTTTTTATCAATTAATTTCTTAAATTATCCTTTGACTATGTTCTGGCCCACCATCTAGTGGCGAAATGTTTTTTTGGCCCGATGCCAAACTTACTTGCCGACCCCTGACCTAGAGAGTCCAGAGAATTGTACTGAAGTGGTTTTTGAGGTTAAAGGGATAGTTCACTTTGAAATTAAAATTTGGTATCTATCAGCTTACCCCAAGGGCATCCAAGATGTAGGTGTCTTTTTTTCTTCAGTAGATCCAATTTTGATGTTTTTAGGTCAAACCGTTCTAGTCTGCCAGTCATATAATGGCAGGTATAGGTCACTGTCTCTATAAGAGGGAAAAAGAACATGCACAGAGAAATTCAAATTAAACAATTCCCCATCGTAACTACACATTGATGGCCTAAGACACGAAACGAGCGGTTTGTGTGAGAAAACGAACAGTATTTATATCGTTTTTTACCTCTTGTACACAACCATGTCCAAGTGATCTGAGTGCGCACACACATCCGGTGTGTGACGTGTGTGTGCGCGCGCTCTGGCTCACGGATACATGGAGACGCTTCAACCACGCTTCAGACACGCCCTCCGTCAAGCGTTGACGGCAGGGCTGGACTGGTAATCGGGCATACCGGGCATTTTCCCGGTGGGCCGACGCACTGAAGGGGCCGACAGAAGTGGTTTTTTTTGGTTTTTTTATTTGCCAAGGACCATCACGCAGGGACAACGAGCCGTCAGTGGCCCATTGGTTTGTCTCCTGCATTGACAGCGTAAACCACCCAATCACAATGCGCTATAGACAGAGCAATGAAGTATTTTGCTCCGCCTAAATAAACCCCAACTTCTTCCGTATCGGCTTTCCCCACGTTTCACAGCAGCTTTATAAAAACAGGCTTGCTCTGCGGTGAGTGATGCGGGCCAAAGATCCAGGCAAGAGGGGAGGGGAGAGTAGTTGAATCGGTAAAGTGCTTGATAAGGGACTCGGAACGGAGGCAGGCATCTAGTGTGTGCGCGCGCGCGCCATGAGTGCAGAATACGCTTTTTAATAATGTTTTTTATTTTTATTTAACACTTTTTAATAAACCGTAAATTCGTCCCCCGCGATTTTTTTGCCAAGTCAAGTCAAGTGTGTTCATAGAGGTTTCCATGGGCCAATGCCAATAAATCTAGATTTAAATTCGAAAAGACACGATATTGTCGGACCTGACGTTTTATTCTTATCCAAAACAACTAGATGCAATGATACATATCTACACTACCAGTCAAGAGTTTTTGAACAGTAAGATTTTTTTTATTTTTTTTAAGAATTCTCTTCTGCTCACCAAGCCTGCATTTATTTTATCCAAAATACAGTAAAAGCAGTAATATTGTGAAATATTTTTACTATTTAAAATAACTGCTTTCTATTTGAATATATTTTAAAATGTAATTTATTCCTGTGATCAAAGCTGAATTTTCAGCTTCATTACTCCAGTCTTCAGTGTCACATGCTAATATGCTGATTTGCTGCTCAAGAAACATTTATTATTATTATTATTATTATTATCAATATTTAAAACAGTCGAGTCATTTTTTTTTTCTGGATTCTTTGATGAATAGAAAGATCCAAAGATCAGCGTTTATCTGAAATAAAAAAGCTTTTGTAACATTATACTCTATAGCCTACCATTCAAAAGATTGGAGTCAGTATAATTTTTGTTTTGTTTTTTGGGAAAGAAATTATAGAAATTAATACTTCTATTTAGCAAGGATGCTTTAAATTGATCAAAAATGATGATAAAGACATTTATAATGTCAGATAAATGCTGTTCTTCTGAACTTTCTATTCATCAAAGAAACCTGAAAAAAAATCTACTCAGCTGTTTTCATAATACATAATAATAATAATAATAAAATGTATTTTGAGCAGCAAATCAGAATATTTGAATGATTTCTGAACATCATGTGACTGGAGTAATGATGCTGAAAATTCTGCTTTGATCACAGGAATAAATTACATTTTAAAATATATTTTAAATATTAAAAACATTTCACAATATTACTGTTTTTGCTGTATTTTGGATCAAACAAATACAGGCTTGGTGAACAGAAGAGAGTTCTTTAAAAAAATAATTAAAAAATCTTACTGTTCAAAAACTTTTGAATGGTAGTGTATATCATATATATATATATATACAGTCAGGTCCATAAATATTGGGACATCGACACAATTCTAACATTTTTGGCTCTATACACCACCACAATGGATTTCAAATGAAACGAACAATATGTGCTTTAACTGCAGACTGTCAGGTTTAATTTGAGGGTATTTACATCCAAATCAGGTGAACGGTGTAGGAATTACAGCAGTTTGCATATGTGCCTCCCACTTGTTAAGGGACCAAAAGTAATGGGACAGAATAATAATCATAAATCAAACTTTCACTTTTTAATACTTGGTTGCAAATCCTTTGCAGTCAATTACAGCCTGAAGTCTGGAACGCATAGACATCACCAGACGCTGGGTTTCATCCCTGGTGATGCTCTGCCAGGCCTCTACTGCAACCGTCTTCAGTTCCTGCTTGTTCTTGGGGCATTTTCCCTTCAGTTTTGTCTTCAGCAAGTGAAATGCATGCTCAATCGGATTCAGGTCAGGTGATTGACTTGGCCATTGCATAACAGTCCACTTCTTTCCCTTCAAAAACTCTTTGGTTGCTTTTGCAGTATGCTTTGGGTCATTGTCCATCTGCACTGTGAAGCGCCGTCCAATGAGTTCTGAAGCATTTGGCTGAATATGAGCAGATAATATTGCCCGAAACACTTCAGAATTCACCCTGCTGCTTTTGTCAGTAGTCACATCATCAATAAATACAAGAGAACCAGTTCCACTGGCAGCCATACATGCCCACGCTACCACCACCATGCTTCACTGATGAGGTGGTATGCTTAGGATCATGAGCAGTTCCTTGCCTTCACAGTTCTGGAACAACATCCTATGGACAGATGAGACCAAGATCAACTTGTACCAGAGTGATGGGAAGAGAAGAGTATGGAGAAGGAAAGGAACTGCTCATGATCCTAAGCATACCACCTCATCGGTGAAGCATGGTGGTGGTAGCGTGGGCATGTATGGCTGCCAGTGGAACTGGTTCTCTTGTATTTATTGATGATGTGACTACTGACAAAAGCAGCAGGGTGAATTCTGAAGTGTTTCGGGCAATATTATCTGCTCATATTCAGCCAAATGCTTCAGAACTCATTGGACGGCGCTTCACAGTGCAGATGGACAATGACCCAAAGCATACTGCAAAAGCAACCAAAGAGTTTTTGAAGGGAAAGAAGTGGACTGTTATGCAATGGCCAAGTCAATCACCTGACCTGAATCCGATTGAGCATGCATTTCACTTGCTGAAGACAAAACTGAAGGGAAAATGCCCCAAGAACAAGCAGGAACTGAAGACGGTTGCAGTAGAGGCCTGGCAGAGCATCACCAGGGATGAAACCCAGCGTCTGGTGATGTCTATGCGTTCCAGACTTCAGGCTGTAATTGACTGCAAAGGATTTGCAACCAAGTATTAAAAAGTGAAAGTTTGATTTATGATTATTATTCTGTCCCATTACTTTTGGTCCCTTAACAAGTGGGAGGCACATATGCAAACTGCTGTAATTCCTACACCGTTCACCTGATTTGGATGTAAATACCCTCAAATTAAACCTGACAGTCTGCAGTTAAAGCACATATTGTTCGTTTCATTTGAAATCCATTGTGGTGGTGTATAGAGCCAAAAATGTTAGAATTGTGTCGATGTCCCAATATTTATGGACCTGACTGTATATATATATATGGTGGTGGTGGGCCGCCTGGACCAAAAAATGCCAGGGCCGATTTTTTGTCCCAGTCCAGCCCTGGTTGACGGCGAGCTACAGATGAATGAAACGGATACATGGAGCGCTCGTATAGAAATACAATGCATGACAGCAAGCGGGTCTGCTTAAAAGAAGTCATCATTATCCTAGAGTAGACAGTTCAGAAACGACATGAGTGATGACAGTGCGCGTCTTCCAACAAGAAAATACCATGAAGTTGCGTCAGCACCACGCTTCAGACATGCCCTCCGTCAAGCGTGAGCCAGAGCGCGCGCACACACCGGATGTGTGTGCGCACTCAGATCACTTGGACATGGTTGTGTACAAGAGGTAAAAAACGATATAAATACTGTTCGTTTTCTCACACAAACCGCTCGTTTCGTGTCTTAGGCCATCAATGTGTAGTTACGATGGGGAATTGTTTAATTTGAATTTCTCTGTGCATGTTCTTTTTCCCTCTTATAGAGACAGTGACCTATACCTGCCATTATATGACTGACAGACTAGAACGGTTTGACCTAAAAACATCAAAATTGGATCTACTGAAGAAAAAAAGACACCTACATCTTGGATGCCCTTGGGGTAAGCTGATAGATACCAAATTTTAATTTCAAAGTGAACTATCCCTTTAAGCAAAAGTAGTTTTTTTGAAATAATCTTGAATAATTCAAACAATTTGATTGACATCAGTGGTTCTTGAGGCAAAGTTGTTCAGAATTAACAGATATTTATCATACGATTATCATATGATATGAACGTATTTATCATATGAACGTATTGTTTAAACACTTGAAAAATGTGATATTGCCCCCAGTGGCCAATTTCTTTCAAATTTCTCACAGACCTTTAGGGCCGTGGGTCAAAAAGGCCCACTCAATTTCGTTCAGATCGGCTTCCGTTAATCCCGTCCAATAGGTGCTCAAATTTCATTGGCTGATGGCGGTCATGTTTTTTAAGATACACAAATAGACAGCCATGGCACTTAATTTTGGACAGACACTGCATGAGAATTTTCAAGTTAATCAGACTAGCTGAAGCGTAGCCAAGGGCGTCGCTAGTGGGGGAAAAAGGGTGACAGAATGCACAGGGCCCAGAGGGGGGGTGTTGCGCGATCGAATACTGTCCATCGGGAACACTGGGACATTCCATTCAAGTAGTGGGCCGATCACCGACACGAAGGAGACCTCCCCGATATTAGGCGCTGTTTTTAAATTACAGCGCATGTGAAACCACATAAAGCAAACTCCAAAAGCACGAAGCAGCGCTCCCCGATGCATCCGCCAGCCGCGCGACAAAGCAGTCTCTCGCACAGCGCTGACGAACGTGCACCGCGCGCTTCTGCCACAATTCATAAGAGATAAACAGCGCAAGTCGCTTGATCCATTCAGATGTGACACAGAATTGTTATACAGTCGTGTGATATGAGAACATTAAATGTTCTGTAGTGATGCTGGCTGAAAACAGCCCACGACAATGAGTTATATTGGAAAACGCCAATAGGCTTGTCAATTCAGCACCATAGAAATTTAACTTGAAGTTATTAACACTGTACAAATAGCCTATGTGTTGGCAGAAATGTATATGTATTTATTAGGGGTCAAGCACCGAAGGTGCGGAGGCACCTATTGTGTTTGTTGGCGTTATTATTGCGTCTATGGCAGCCCATAGAACCGTTCGTGGGAAAGTTGTAAAATTTGGCACACTGATAGATGATACTCTCAATAGTATTCACACCAAATTTGGAGTCTCTTAACTCAAAATCTCTAGCGCCACCACTTGTCCAAAAATTCAATTTTGAAATGCTAATAACTTTTGAACCGTAAGCCGTAAAATTATTTTTTCCTCTTATTCCTTGTCTTAAGCTGAGTCGAATGAAGTCCAAAATTCAAAAATCGTAAGGTTTAGTTTTTTCGCTATATTCAATTGTTCGTAAAACCTACTTTGTTGAACTCGTCCTAGACGGTTCATCCGATTCTCACCAAAATTGGCTCAGATCATCTACAGACCATGCTGGCAGAAAGTTATGGAATTCAAGTCGATTCGTCCAGGCGTTCTCGAATACCATACTAACGAATTCGCCGAAAAGCATGCAAAAATGAATCTGAGGCAATATCTCCGCAACGGTTTGGAGAATTGAGACGAAACTTGGTGTGTGTTATAATAAGCAAGAACTGAGACTACCTGCAGTGGTTTGGCGCTGTGCCACCTAGTGGTCAGGAGATATGAAAAATGCATATTTTTGCTTATAACTTGTCAATGGTTTGGCCAAAAATCATAAAAATGGTTTCTTTAGATTCGGTGCATCATGCCGAGTCCAACCATATCCGATTTTCCATATCCATGTCAGCCATTTTGGGCGTCGGCCATGTTGAATTTTGTCGTAAAATGCTATATTTTACGAACGCATTGACGTATCGTTACGAACCTCGCTATGCTTCTTTGGCACCATGGTACTCAAAAAGTTTGGGGACAACGCCACCTTGTGGTCAAAGGTTATAATGAAATTTCTAAAAATGCTAATAACTTTTGCTTACATTAGCCTATTGTAATCAAACTGGTGTTGATAGATTCCTTGGTTCATGCCGAGAACATCGATACAAATTTTGCCATAATTGGCTGAACTTCCTGTCCGCCATTTTGATTCATGTTTAAAACCTACTTTTTGAACTCCTCCTAGGCCGTTAGTCCGATTTTCACCAAATTTGACTCGGATCATCTTCAGACCATGCTGGCAAAAAGTTATGGACTTCGTGTCGATATACGAAACAGTTTTCATTTAGCGCATCAACGATTTTGCTGGAAAGTTGCCAAACTGCATCTGAGGCTGTATCTCAGCGAAACTTTGACATATTCACACCAAACTTTGTATGTGACATTGTCACCTCACACTGACCACGCCACGTCAGTTTGGTGACAGCGCCACCTATTGGTCAAGAGTAATTAACCATTAATTTATTGTTAATAATTAAATTTCCAAAAATGTTAATAACTTTTGATTGCATTAGCCTATTGTAATGAAACTGGTCTCAAATGATTCCTTGGGTCATGCCGACAGCATACATACCAATTATGTCATAGAAAGCCAAACTTCCTTTCCGCCATTTTGATTTATGTTGAAAACCTACTTTTTCGAACTCCTCCTCAACCGTTTGTCCGATTTTCACCAAAATCGAATCATATCATCTTCAGACCATGCTGACAAAAAGTTATGGATTTCGTGTTGATAGACAAAACGGTTTTCGCATCCCACAGCAATGAATTTGAGGCATGATGCCAAAATGACACTTGAGGCTGTATCTCTGCAATGCTTTGGGATATTGACACCAAACTTTGTGTGTACCATTGTCACCTCACACAGAACACATTACTTCGATTTGATAACAATGCCACCTGTTGGTCAAAAGTGAAAAGACATTTAATCATATTACTAGTAGTTTTAAATGATTTTTCAGCCATTTGGACTACAATAATCTTAAAATGGCTTCAATTACTCATTTCTGCAGGTGGTCTGATGCTCCATGCTATGCTTAGCTCCTAATTTTGCCGCTGGAGTGCTTGGCCCCATCATTGCTGCTTGCAGCTATATTTATAAATGTTACTGTTATTACATATTGGGAAATAGGCTATTTTAATTTCATAGAAGCTGTTTTGTAGTTTCTTCATGATTATTATTATTTTTTTTTTAGTTTTTCTACAAATTTTATAGTTTATTATTACTTATTTATTTTAAAAACCATATAACCATGTAATGAGGACCATGGTTTTACGTCTTGTGACCACCATCCTACTAGTCAGTTCTACTTCTTTCTTTTTAGATGTTTAGTTCTAATGAATTTTATTTAAAGTAAAATGTTAATTCAATAAGGGCCTGGTTAAAGATAAATATCAGTGCATTATATAAATTAGGTGCTTAATATTTACAAATAATAAAGTTCTTAAAGGGAGATTCACCCAAAAATGAAAATGGTCATCATTTACTCAACATCATATCATTCCAAACCTGTATGAATTTCTTTCTTCTGTGGAACATAGTTTGAGAAATTCAAGACATTTTTGTCCATATAGTAGAAATCAAGGGTAACCAAAATGGTTTGGTAACATTCTACAAATTCTTCTTTTGTGTTCAACAGAAGAAAGTCGTTTGGAACGACGTGAGGGTGAGGAAATGATGACAGAATGTATTAGCAGTAACTTTCCATCAGTCTAGCTCAAAATCAATGCTTTACTGTCAAGTGCTTTTCTATGTGACAAAAACGCATTATTAAGTTTGTTGCATTTGTCGTGAATTCAGAAATATCTCTAATTTCTGTCCTGTCTTATTTATTCATTTATTTACTCCAATTGAAGGCCCTATGACCCATCACCCCAAAAGTTATTTTACAATTTACGATCACAACTCACACCACCCCCAGACTCCCCCCCCACCCACCCCCAACATGATTTTGAGGGGGCCCCATAGCAAAATCAGTGCACAGGGCCCAGAATTGCTAGCGACGGCCCTGAGCGTAGCTATAGCCATTTTTACATTTTTGTCCTAGTGCCACACACTGGCCAAACTCCATGTTTTTTTGTCACGTGACCTCAGATTGAGGTCTTACATATGTGTATCAATTTGGTGTAAACATCTCATTCCGTTCAAGAGTTATAGCCATTTTAGAAAAAGTGGCCCCATTTCTTTTGAACGTTTTGGTGTCTCTTTGCGACAGTGAGTTGAAAACTCAACTTTGTTTGCTAATTATTAATATTCACTCTCCAGAGAATTTTTCTGCAATGGTTTGGTTCTGATTGGGCAAAAAACCTTCACAAAGTAGGTTTTTCAAAAAATTCTAAATAGCCAACAATATTGCCAGGGTGGCGATCAAATCTGTTGTGTGTTTTGTTCGTCTTGAGTCAAGGATTCTGCAAAGAGTGGTTTAGGAGTTATCGATCAGGGCAAGCCTTGGTGATGTTGTAGACGGGGCGGGAACTACCATCCCTCATAGTTTCAGGTCTCTACACCTTATAGAGGTCTACACCTTATAGTTGGTCTGCCTGATCAATTTTAATGTGAAAGTAATGATTTTTCTCAAGTTTCTTGCAGACACTCATTTGGTCTGGCAATTATAATTGCCAACACCTCTGTCGTTATAGTGCTTTACAGTCAGCAGTATGTATTTCTTTCTCTCCAGCATCACGCCAGTGTTACTATGTGTGAGTTACAGTATGTTAAGATACATTTCTGCTGTTCTAGAAAAGCCTTGAAACCACTCAGAGACAAGTCCTCCTTCATTAATGTGGCTACCAAAACTTGTAAGTTATTTGTGGGCCTAGTTCAATCCATTTCATGAGCCAGTCCAAAGAACTCATGTGCTTCAGGTTGAGGATTCTAGTACAGGACAGGAGCAGTGGCTTTCAATCCTGCTCTGCACATTTGTCTCCCTTCTGATTCAAATTAAGATAATCAGTTCATTAGTAGAGAACTCTAAACTGAACTTAGTGTGTCTGATAAGAGAGATCTACAAAATGTGCAGAGCAGTGGGTCCCCAGGACCACAATTGAAAACCACTGCTTTAAACCATACAGTGCTGGTGAGTTGTGACGCAGCCACAGAACTGGTGAAAAGATCATCAGCTGGGTTCTGATCTGTAAGCGAAGAAGTAATTTGGTGTATGTGACGGACATGAAAAACAAAGAAATGTTTGAAGGCTTCTTTGTGTGGGCAGGCTCTCACCTTTGAGACTCAAGTCCTTGAGGGTGAGAAAGCTTGCATCCCATGCCGTTTGAGGCAATTTTATGCAGTTTAAGACTTGACTCTAAAAGTGATGCTTTTAAGAGTGTATGGGTCGAAGCCTCAGAATCTGTGGGAAAATATATAAGATTGTATTGTCCATGTAAAAAGTGCCTCTTTTGCTCACTTTTCTCTGCAGCTTGTTGAAGACCATAAATAGACTTGTTAAAAATTTACATCATCACATGGTGCAGCTGATTGGTTCTTTTGTATCAGCAGCAAATGAGCTTGCTGCTTAACATTCAAATACTTGGCTAGTGCTTGCAGCAGTTGCAGCATGCTTCAGAAACCCTCCACCTGTATAGATCTGCTATGAGATGATCATGTACTGTATGCTATATGGGGGATATTCATATATGTTATATGTGCAGCAGCAGTATTTCTTACATGCTCACAGCAGTATGTTGTGGATGTATTGGCAGTAGCAAGTCTCGGTACTTGCTCTGCCGCAGCAGCAGCAGCAGCAGCAGCAGTGTAGCAGATCTATTCCGCCAAGACCAAACGCATTAATATTGTCATCTACATTACCATGCTAATCCCTCCCAGAGTTGTCATGACAGAAATTTTACTACTGGTAGGTCATCCTGAGCAGGTAGGTAGGTAGTTTCAAATCTCTTCACCCCCCAAAAAATGTATTTTTAAATGTTAACTATTCGTATTATCTAGTGATTTCAATGCAATGTACCTATATCAGTCTTCTCTAGAAGACTGAGAAGAAGAGAAACTATAGACCTTAAGGCCATTGCACACTGAGTCCGAAATTTTCGCATGCGTTTTTCCATTCTTTCGTATTCCCCATCCTTTCCTATCAAAATGCATGCAACAGATGCGAAAACACAGAAAATCGAACCTGATCCGAATTTTTTTAAACGGACGAAAGTTTCAGAGGCAGTGTGCAAACGTGATTGACACAACATGAGGTCGTATTTATTTTTTAACGAGTGAAAATTTCAGATGAAAATTTCGGACTCAGTGTGCAGAGACCTTTAGTCAGAGTAGCGCCATTTTTTTATTTTTGACAGGACTGAAATGAAGCTGTAATGAAGTACAGTGTGTTCAATGAATTGTACTGTTATTTAACAACATGCCAGTTCTTCAGCTGATAAATAGTCTTTAAAAGACTTTCTTTCAGTAGACAGAAACTTGGTAGAACTATTTTAAAAGTTGTGAGATTTGAAAATACTTGTGATCTAGGACATTTATACAGTGCATGTCATTGTAAAGTCTGTAAGTCTGTCTCTCACAGCCTTGTTGTCATCCATGTAAAATTCAGTATGGTGTCTACCCTGATAAGGAGTTCAACACTGATGGATGGCTAAGGCCATCAAGCAGCATGCACTGTGGGAAAGATGCACATGACATAGGCTGAGAACCATAAAGAACCACTAGTTAACCAGAAATACTGAAAATAACTAAAGTGCGCACAATTTCATACATGCAGTCATTTATTAAATTAGAGCTAAAATACACTAAATACATGCACAAATGATTAAATCACTGATTGTTGATTCAAAAGATGCAGGATATAAGGGTGCTGCAGCATATGCCATGCAAAAAAAACACAAAAAAACAAGCGCATTTTAATTTTTGAGTAAGGCATTTAAATGTAACAATAACATCTTAAATTTACCATTTTAAACCACCTTTAATTAATTTCAGGCAGTGGGTTATAAACCTATATTTTAATAAACAGTTTTAAATTGTATGTTTTCATTCTTAAAATGAGATTCACATCATACAGTATTCTCCCTTGGCTAACACACACATTCATGGTGGATGTTGACGCACAAGGTCATGTGGCTCACTCAAACTCACAATCTGACCATGTAGTACAACAGAGTTCAGATTTTAGTCATTGTAAAAGGGATACTCCGGGTTCAGTACAAGTTAAGATTAATTGACAGCATGTGTGGCATAATGTTGAGATTACAAAAAAAAAGAAAAAGAAAAAATATGGGATACAGTGAAGCATTTACAATTATGGTGCGATTTGTAAATGTTGAAATATTCACTGTTTTAATAAAACAGCCACAAGACTAAAATGGATTATAACATGATTATTCTAGTACTAACTAATTCCATTTTTCCAGATTCAATGCCTTAAACCCTTTTACTGTAAAAATGATGATAAAAAACAACTTATACCTTAAATAATACACAGGTTTTAAAATTAATGTAAGTGCTTTTACGGATGTATAAGCTTTACATTTTATTTGTAAATTCTCTTAAAAAAGGAGGGATGAGGTCAATTTTTTTGTAATCAACATTAACAAATAATCAACAATTAACAAATGTTTTCTATACAAGTTAAATGCCTAATTTGTATTGAAACCTTAACAATCCTTTAATATTCTTAATAACTGCAATTCACATTGTAAATAAAGTGTAAGATAGTCTATGATATATGAATGTAAATGAGCTGCACCATTTTTTAAAAAAAAGTTGTCAGTTAAAAGAGACATATCAAAACATATTCAGTCATGTCCTATTCATATAAACACTATAAACAGTTCTCCAAATGAACATAATAAATATTCAGGTGATATGAAATGATATGATACGAGCATGTATTACGCAGTTCGTTATACGCAACATATTGATAATTTATGAACCATTTCTGTAGGCTGCAGGTTTTTTTTCTCTCTCTCTCTCTTTCTCTCTTCACCCATGTGACTGCTCTGCCTTCTGATCTAGGGAAATTATTCACGGATATGTCCATCCTTTAATATTCATTTAGGATGTCGTTTATTCCTGTCTTTACTTCAAAGATGACTATATCAAATCTAAACCTCATGCGCATCCTCTCCTCCTCTCTCTCTCTTATACACACACACACACACACACACACACACACACACACACACACACACACACACATAATAAAACACATCCGATGTATTTAAAGCCGGTTGTGTTCCTGTTTATGTAACTTACTTCTTCAGCCCTCTCCTCGTCGACGCTCGCGTTACCGTGTGGTTGCAGAGGGTCGGTTCAATTTCCCCAACTCCATTTCTTCTGACCAGTGATAAGGCTGTTTTTCTGCTGTTATCCTGCCAGAACCTCTCAGAAAACGCACAGCTTGTTGAATGAGTGAAAGCGGAGGGAAATGAATCGTGCCTCCTCTAGATCACTGACTCCAATGACGCAAGACGCGCGAGAGTGATCGGGATCTGAATGGTAACTAATGCTAGGTACACTACACACTAAAAGATTTTTAAAATCTTATAAGATCTTCAAAATATGAGAGACCACAAACATGAGGACAAAAAAAAAAAAAATCCTAGATTTAACCCTTTTGCTCCTGGGTCATTCTACAGAAACGTCCACTATAGACTTTACAGAAATATTACAATTGAAATACACATTAGGGTTACAATTGTTTTATATTTTAAAATGAAACAATATGTTATTTGAACAATTACACCCTCCTGAGCCATCAATGTGGCATTTTTTTTTTTTTTATCAATTATATAGAATTCCAAGTACCACAAAACTGCTTGTCCCCACAGCCATGTACATCGGGAAAGTGCTTTATTTTGAGGTCAAAAACAGGATTTAACTATCAAATATATGATGTAAATGGCATAGAAAAACAAAATGCCAAATAAATATTATAAAATATATTATGAAAATATTGGTCCCCTGGAGTTGTGTCACTCGTGTTTCCGCTTAACAAAAATCTGTTATTTTGGAATAAAAAAATCACCCAAATCAACGAAAAGCTTGTTTTGTGATGTTCAGAGTTGATCTGAATATTTTGTTGATTGTCACCATTGTTGAGGTTAAAGAGGTTCATATGCTGAATCTTGATATCTGTGTGAGTCTACATGAGCCATTCCAAATAATTTCTGCATAACGACTTAATGTTCAAAATATTAAAGCAGGACACAATTTCATGCAGTTGTATTCTAGAGCTACTATAATGTGAAATAACTCAATCTAGATAATGTCCTCATAGATCAAACTCTGGATGAGATCAGAGAATCAGGCCACTACATGACGACTGACTCATCTGATCAGTTTTTCTTCTCATAACTTTTGCTATAATAAATGTGCTTCAGAAACACACAGTTACAGCAGCCAGAGAAAAACAAGTTATAAAGTCTAGGGTCAGGAACCCAACTAAAGCAAGCGCTTACCTCCATAATGGTGACTTCAAATTTGATTATATTCAATAAAACAGCGCTTAGGCTTCCTGGAGGCTAAGTGAGGGCTGCCCGTGCAGGGCCAGTGCTAAGGGACCAACGCTTTGCCAATGAGCAAATTCTCAGGGGCCCTGCGCTGGCAGCCCATAAAGGGCTGTGGACAACGACGCAGAAGTATAAATGAAAACCGACGCACAGCCTACGGCGTATGTTCAACGCATAAGTATAAATCAGGCTTTAGGGTGTCTCGAGTGCTTCTATTAAAATTTTCTGCCCCTTCATCCAGATGTTCTGCAGTTATCTTCACTGTATAGCACTTCACTGTTACTGGTGCTGAAGAGCCGAAGGTACGTAGAGTGACTGTTTCTTTCTTGATCGTAGGTAACTTTAAAGCTCTTACTGTGCTCTCACTGATGAAGCTTCTGCTGCCTCCATCCAATAAGCAGTGAATGTTTCTGCTTCTGCCCACGCTCTTAAGAGTCCACATCAGCACAGTATTGTTCTGTTTAGCGGGCTGTATCTTTACTGAACATGAAGCGAAGGAGGAAACCACATTAAACTTGTCATCTCCATCAGAAGTATGCTTCTCTCCTTTGTTACATATAGAACTGTGTCAGCTTCCACATACAGTACAGCACATTTTAGTCTTGCAGAATCTTGTGATATTCTTTGGTCAAGGCACACAAAGCATCGTCCCATCTTCATCAGTTTGTCTTTTCATGCAGCAATATCAGTTTCTGGACACAGTTCTGTTTTGTGTGCTGCAGGTGTTGACGTTGTGCTTTCTGTGTGTGTCTTGTCTTTCAATGGTTTCTGGTAGCTTTGGCTGTCTCTGGAATTCCCTGGCTTAATGAGATGCATGGTTCTTTCACTGCTCAGAATCTCTTTCTGCAGGAATTCCGTAACTTCTGAGACTTTCCATTCATCACTGGTACCTCTCTGTCGACTGTGCTGGAGAGCAATGTCGTCTGGAATCATTTGTAACAGAACTGGGCACAACAAGCTGCTATATGTCTCTGATACGACAGCCAGCAATTCTAAGCTGCGGATATGTACTTGACATTCATCATAAAGTTGTCTCAGACGTTATTAGATTTCTTTACTGAGATGTAGCACCTTGGTCATATTTGTGTTAATAAGCAGGTCTTTTCTTCTGAACCGATTCTGCAGCAGATCGATTGTGTGATCACAATTACTGTCTCTTAAAATCAGTCCCACCATTGCCTTTGAAGCAGCGCCAGTTAGATACGTCTTTAAGTAAGTAAACTTCTCTATTTTGCTCAGCACATCATTCTTGTGAATAGCGGTTTCAAACTGATTCCAAAAATCTTCTCGATAATCAACTTGGGCAACTTAACTAGTGAGGGGGCTGTGCTGCTTCTTTGTATCACTCATGCTCTTTCACGGTGATGATTCACCCTTTAGACTCCTCAACAATTTAATTCTCCAAGCCATCTGCGTTTTTCCCTTCTTCTACTCTGATATCCAACTCCAGCAGCGTTTCTTCTTTTGCAGATAACAGTTCACGTAATCGGTCAATGGCCAGATCTTCTTTGTCTACCTCTGATTCAATGTCATGCAAAAGTTGCGTTGTGGAACCATGTACAGCTCAAGTCGTTCCACCATTTCGGATGTTGCCTGCTAGTTTTCCAGGTTTCAGTACCAGACGCTTCTCGTATCTTCCACTTAGCAGGCATTAATGACCACTGACTTGTATTACGCAGTAAAATCCTGAGTGTTAAATTAACACTGCTCGGATCATATATGGTCCCACTCTAAAAGAGTGTTAAAGTAACACTGAAGCAGTGTTAAAGTTAATGGGATAATTATGTGATTAATTAAGTGCTGATTGAGCATTAGTGATGAACACCTGCTGTTAACAAGCAGAATCACTGAAGAAAAGAGAAACACAAGAACTACAACTGACTTCAACCACATCCTTAGATGAAATCAACTGAAATAAAAGACATTAAATCTCTCAAGATCTCAGCAGAAGATGATTAAACAACTCCATAAACATCAACAGCTTCATGCATTACTAACAAGTTAGCCTTTATTTCTGGATTATCTAAAACAGAAGTTCTTTACTGAGAAGTAAGGTTTAGATGTGTTTTTCTTTTTTCAACTTACCGTTTTGGTGAATAGTGTTTGCTTTAGTTGCCTCTTGACCCTTGACTTTTTAAATACAAGTTTCTCTTTGGCTGTTACAATTGTGTTTATAAGCACATATGTGATGGCAAGGAACTTATGATGAAATTATTTAGTGTATCTGATTGCAATTTACCTAAATCTGTAGTGTTTTTACGACTTCTGTATTATTGCAGTTCTATTATATGAGATGACAATGTGAGAAAACTTTATAAACCACTTTTATAAGTATGGCTCATAAAGAAGTTTCAATTCTGGCAATCACAGACATGAAGAATCAGCATGTGAATCTCAGCAATGGTGAAAGTAAGAATAAAAAATACTAAGACAATGCAGCTGCATAATTTATTCATGTCGCAATGCATGCTGGGAGCCATGGATGCGTTATGATTGGTGCACCCAGAATGCAATGCAACATGAATCTGTCTGATGATCGTCACCATTGTTGAGATTCATATGCTGATTCTTGATGTCTGCGTGTCTAAACAGTACAGACGTTCTAAACTGGTGTGCAAAGTGTTTTTAAAGTTATTCATATTTCATTAAAATGCAGTTGTGACCAATAACATAAACTAAATATATACAACACCACTGATGACATCAGTGAATCAGGCTACTGCATGACAACGACACCATTATCAAATAATAGCCATAATCTGATTACATTTTCTCTTGGCTTTTCTTGCCATAACAAATGTGTTTCATAAACAAAATTACAGCAAAGAGAGAAAAATTAATGTTAAAAAGTTGAGGGTCAAGAGCCCAACTAAAGCAAACGTTTATCTCCACAACGGTGAATTCAAATTTTATTATTTTCAATAAACATTAACATCTAAACCTCTGTTAATTCTTAATAAGAAATTTTTAGATGCATGACAAAAAAAGTCAAACTGGTTAGTAGTGAGTGAAGTTGGTGATGCTGTTTGTGGAGATGATTAATCATCTTCTGCTGAGATCTTGAGAGATTTAATGTCTTTTATTTCAGTTGATTTCATCTAAGGATGTGGTTGAAGTCAGTTGTAGTTCTTGTGTTTCTCTTTTCTTCAGTGATTCTGCTTGTTAACAGCAGGTGTTCATCACTAATGCTCAATCAGCACTTAATTAATCACATAATTATCCCATTAACTTTAACACTGCTTCAGTGTTACTTTAACACTCTTTTAGAGTGGGACCATATATGATCCGAGCAGTGTTAATTTAACACTCAGGATTTTACTGTGTAGAAACAAAAGAACTGTTTACTGATGTTTTGTGCAGGATTATACAGGGATGAATTTACTTTTCCAGCACACACACATACTGAATCATTCACTCAGTTATTTTCCTAGCACACTCTCCGTCTAGCAAAGCATTATGGGCAATATTCTTGAAGCTGAACAGCCCAATAAATGACTATATAAACTTTCTGTTGTTGTTATTGAAAAACAACGAATTAAACCTTTTGTTAAACATTCATGACTAATATTACTCTAATTAAATTCACAACATCAAGTGAAAGTTGTGAAGTTAGTTTATATAGCTGATAATAAATATAGGTATGCAGAGACTATGTATGTAGTCATGTTTAAAGCTTTATCTATTGATTCTAAACCTTGTATATTATCTGTAAATATTTAATTTATAAACATTTAAAATAGAAGCTTAACAATAATTATTAAACTAAAATGACTTATTTAACCTGTTAACCTGCACCCCCCATATTGGGAATCACAGCTGAAAATGACTAACTAACTTAAAATGGTAACAGCTCCTGACTTCAGTGTGCCACACACACAATTGTGGTGTCTTTGGAAAGAAGACCCTTTGGGTTTTACTATCCATCATCCAGAGTTGATAATGCTCAAAAATATAAAAAGTTATAGACACTGAAGTGCCTTGATAAAAATTGTACCACACTGATTTTTTTTTTGATTTCATATAAAAATACATGAAATCAGCCCTGAAGCAATCCAGAAAAGTAATGGGTTGAAAGTCACATGTCTCATGAGTTTATATTTCAAATCTGAAGAAGATACCAGGAAAAATTAGATTCCTGCAGACATTTTTCTAGCCCCCCCCCCGTTTGAGGAAAAATATTTACCAAATTATTGAAGAGTTCTACTACATACTATTTAGTCATTATACATACCACTGCAGTTTTTCAATTATAAAACAGTAGACAGAATCTTAGACATCGTATAAGTGATTTATTTGAGCACTAGAAAAATACAATAATAATAATTTTTGAGTGATGAAAAAAAAAACAATAATAATAAAAAAAAATAACTTAATTACATACTGATTTCCTGACAAACAGATGCTCTCCTGCTCATACATTAGTAATCACATGCTGAAGATCATTCATACAGATGCTAATCATACTGATGGCTGCCCAATATAGTCAATAATCACATTATAATGGCCTTTTATATAGACTGCATTCACACTGATATCTGTGAACAGTCAGTAATTACATGCTGATTATCAGCCATAGAGATGTTAATCATACAGATACAGGCACATTCTCCACAAAACACGCAAACATATATGAAAACTATTGAAGAAGAAAAAAAAGAAAGGTTTATTTGTGCTAAAAAGATCGCTAAGTTACGCCCCCATCAGATGACAGGTGCGTCACAGCGTGCGTCACGCGCCGTCGCGAGGGAGCGCCAGAATTCAAATAAACAATCTTCCGTGTATCTTTGACTTTTTTTTTTTTGGATGATTTCATTCTGTTTGGGACATTGCCTGCTACAAAATCGTGCTGTTTTTTTACCACCAAGACGCTGTTTTTGAGCGTAATTTGTTCCATAACGGACACAAACAATAACTCTCCCTCAAGAGATGAGATGTAAACAAAGGATTAACGATCCAAATTACAGCGTTGTTGTTTCTTTGGACTAAAAGTGCTCGATGGAATGTTGTTCCGTGGACCCTTATCTTTCAAACTAAACCAGGATTTACAGCAGTGGATACGTTTGAGAGTCGTTATCAGGATGAATATGGTATGTACTGCGGGGTTTTTTATACATGTTTTGATGTGTACTGCTTACACAAATTTAGCAAATACATTCCGTATAAGCTTTCTATCGAAAAACAGCGATCTGTCGTCGATGCTAGAGGCTTAGACCTTCAAAATGATATATAGTTTGTCAAGATTCATTTTGTCCTGTTTTACTTTATCTGTTTGAAAACAATGACATGTGCAAACAAAGGGCTTTCAGTGCGCCCGCGTCCTGGTGCATGTTAACAGGTTTTAATGGGGTAATAATTATATAAATCATGTAATTATAATGAATAATCATCATTAAAATAAGGTGATCAGACGTCCCCGGGAAGTGGCACCTTACATACATAAACATGTTTTACTGTGTAGTGGCCTTTAATTTGGAGCAAGAGAAACTGGGGCAGTGACTTTATTGTGTCAGAGATGTCACTTTGCTCAAAGCTAACTGGTCAAATTGCCATGTTTTGTGTGAGCATATGGTCCTGTTTTGTTTGTTTCTATTAGGGATGTGCATCTCCATAACTCCATGCGATACACATCTCGATGCATAGCCAACGATACGATACATTGAAGATACATATGAAGCAGCTAGCGATGCGATGCGATACGATTCACCTCTATTACGATGCAGTGCGTTTCGATTCGATTCAACATAATGCGATTTGATGCAATACGATGCAATTTAAAAAATATGATCACTTTTATTTCTTTGGTTCAGACAGCAAATCATGAACTTATGTGTCTTCTGACTTCTAACGCCTCGAGGCCTGTTTCATAAAACAAGTTTACCAAATAGGCCAGGCTTATTTCAGTTAGTCTGACTCACTGTCAAATGATTTGGTTCCATAAAGCAAATTTAACAAAGATCAACCTCAGTCACTGTGGCTACTTATGCTGGAAAGCTGACCTGGTTCAGAGCAGGCAAACTGTCAGGCTAAGCTGAGCTCCCCTAACACTGACCAGCAGGACTCTCTCACATACTATCATAGCCATGCAGCCTTTCTCTCTGGTTTTATAACAGCTGTAACTTTTATAGTTAGAACAGATAGCATTAAAACATTACAATCTAACATTGCTCGTTAAAGCATTAACAATCACTAAACTAAAAGTTAAAATCACTAAATTAAAACTACATTTTAACTGCTATAAGAAACACTCAACTAATCTGAGCTTAGTAATTAGGACTGAATTAGCTGACATTTTATTTACCCATTGCAATAGTCCCTTTACAGTTACTGCTATCATAAAATGCATATTTGACTCAGAATTATTGCGCTCCGTCTGTTTAGTGCGCATGCGCGCAGCAGCGCTCGTCCACTCGCGTAAGCCCACTCCTGACAGCAAAATGGATATATTTGCACGACTTTCTAACATTTAGAGATGAAAAAATATACTCGTGACATGTCATTATGCACTGAGGAAAACAAAACGTCTCAGATGCATTAAACAGCACAGATATATTCGCTGTTTGCCATGGTGGATCGATTTGATCCATGATCGACATTAAGGGCTGCTTAAGAATAACCGTGCACAAAAGATTGTGTGAACTTACATTGTCGTTTATAACCGCTTTAGCCCCGATTGATTTGTTAGGTTATTTCAAGTCAGGTTTTGGACTTTAATCCCCGTTTTTCCTCAGGTCTCCGTAGTGTTGTTGTGATTCGAGAGAACGCGCTTGAGAAACAGTTTCGAGGGGAGATATCAATCTACATATAAAATGTTGGTCACAGATTATTGGTCACTTTCTAAACAATCAAAGTGTTTACTAGCATACGCATTCACTAGCAAATATATATAAATAAATATTTTTTTACCGATGCAAATGTTAGAAACGATGCATCGCGATACAAATGCCAACTTGTATCTGATGCACACTTTTTAAACCGATTCATCGCATCGTTAACTTTTTTTGCCGATGCACCGAGCGAATCGGGGAATCTTCCCATCCCTAGTTTCTATGTGCCTTGTGATTCACTTTTTGATTCACCAATAAATTAGCGTTTATTGGTTCATTTGCATCACCTGCCCTCCCTTGTTACCTGCTTTGTTTGCACTCCTATTTATTCTCTCTGTGTGTTCTGTCCTGTGCTGATCCATCATTGAAATTCATGTCTGATTCATAAGAACACTTAAAAAAATGATTATTAATCTGTTTATTACTTTGGGAATATCATATTCACAAACAGATAAAGGCAAATAGTAAAGCGAACATCCACCAATATAAAACAGAATCAATTTATTATATATTTAATATTTTCAAACAACTGGTGTTTGTAATAAAAAAAAATTATTAATACATAGACTATTTATACAGAATATAGTTCCGGTCCTCAAATTTGATTGGTTAAGTAAATTTCCTATAGTTGTTTCACTGTTTGTATCAATCTGTTTCTCTTCAGGTTTTCCAGATTATGTGTGTGGTGCCGAGTCGAAGCATATGTTTAAGATCTCTCTTCTCTTTAGCTTCCTGCTAGAATTCTTCTTGTGCCTGCCTGTCCTCTCCGTTCATTTCTCTGTGATTTCTGATGTGTGTGTCGATGTCTGCTCAGTTGTATGGTATCTTTGCTCTGTTTGTCTGTTTATCTGCTGTTACTGATGCCCATCTGCTTAAATGACATTAATTACTTATCTTGTTTTCCCTTTTTGCGCACTTGTTACACTTGCACTTCTTTCTGAGTTATATCTTGTACAGAAATACTTTATCAGCCTTAAGCATATTACTGAAGAAAGTCTCTCCATTCGTTTACTTTAATAAAGTGAAATTCAAGTACAATCTTAAACAGTACACACTATTTACATTATTCCCCTCTTATTTCTTGTTTGAGCTCCGTTACATATGTGTGGTCCTTTCCATGAACAACTTCCATGATGGCCAATGCCTGTAACACAAACAGAATTATCAATCACTTCTGGCATTTAGAAAAACAAACAAACAAATGATACTTTTGTCTGTAGTCCTAAAACCTGGGAGAGAATGAGCACTTTTAAGCTGTACATTTAAAAATGTAAGTTAAGGTCTTAAAAAGGTCTACCACAAAGATGAGTGAGTTTACCAAATGTTTTGAAATGGTGGTCATTGACAGAAAGAGAGTTAATCTGACAATGATCCACTAAACCATGCAACTCTGAATGTGTGGATGTAACTAATCTTGAGTCAGTGCTTGAATACAATTAGGTATATAAAATCATTGGCACTGAATTGATTGACACTGGTAAAACTTCTACTTTAATAGAATTAAAATTAAATATTTGAAATGTTCATGCTACTTATGTCTTATGCACTGAGAATACTTTGAGCATCCATATGTGACGACATCTACCAGCAGAACCATGCTAACTTACCAAACTCACTAAAACATACTGTAGAATAAACAGATGTGTCAAACTCCTTCATGCTGAATTTAGCTTCAACCCTAATTAAACACCTGAACTAGCTAATATTGGGATTCGTTCCACTTCAAAATGTTATGCCCTTTTCTTGCTAACTTCCCTCTGTCTTGTGGACTTAGATGTACGTTGCTTCTGTGTGCCACTACTGATGGAACCAATGCAATGGTTTGAAATAAAACAATCAGAGCTGAATTATTATTTATAACTTTATTTCATGATCTTTTTTGGTAACACTTTATAATAACTGCACACTATGAATCATTAGTTAAGCATTAGTAAATAGTCAGTTCATCCTTTACAAAGCATAGTCCTAACATTAATAGGCATTAGTAAGCAGTTTATAAATACAGCTAAAATGCCTTGTTCTTGCTTGATAAGCATATCTATTACAAAGGAGATTTAAAGTCTCAGTTATCTTCCAAACAGAAATAATTGAACAAACACAACACAGAGGGATACAAAAAATGAAACTGTACAACTGTACACTTGACTTTTTTTCTTCTATGACATTGCAGAGGTTTGTTTCGTTTTTTATCAAATGTACAGTTGTACAGTTTCATTTTTTGCATCTTGAAAAAAATATTTCTGTGTTCTGTATTACTCTGTGTTGTGTTAATTTTTTTTGAAGATAACTGAGCCTATAAATCTCTATAAATGCTTTACAAGGCATAAATAGTCCTCGCTTTAGATGAGCTCACAAAAATAGATGACTGACAACTACTAAATGTGTTATAAATACCTGACCTAATCATGAATTACAGCAGGAATATGTGTTAATAAAGCATTTATTAACACACTGTGCAACTATTATGTGTCTAAATAATACGATTTATAAATGTACATTTAAATAGTTTATTAATCATTTACTTACACTGTCTAAATGATCTTATGAACCACTGACAACTGATAAATAACTGGTTTGTAAATAACGTAATACTTAATTTAGAAATGATAAATTGATCGTTAATAAAGCATGAACATACAATTATTAAATATTATAGATATGCTCAAGAACAAAACATTTATAGCTGTATTTATAAACTGCTTACTAATGCCTATTAATGTTGGGACAATGATTTATAAAGGATGAATTGACAATTTACTAATGCTTAACTAATGATTCATAGCGTGCAGTTCTTATAAATTGTTACCCCTTTTTCTTGCACCATTCCATAGGCCTATGGGTATAGTTGGTCTGCTGGAGAAAGCTAAATACATAAATGAAACTGATATAAATACAATAAACTGCTGAGGGTCTGTCAACAGAAACCTCCCTCACCCACTTGACAAAGTGAAACCGGCTTCCCTGAATTCCCCCTGAAAGGAAATGCTTGGGAAGTTTGTAAATGAAGTGGAACGCTGCTGAGTTCTTCAGAATACTTGATTAGTATTTCAGAATTACTCTACATAAGATGAATATGGAATGCCAGCTGTGTATAGTTGGGGCAAATGAAAACACTCTGCTAAAGAAACAACTTAGTTCAGTCAAAGTCTTACTTAAATAAAGTGATACATTTAGTCAAGTAAGTTTATTGTCATAGATGCTATAAGTACGGAGCCCCTTAAGGGACATGGTGGTGGGAAAAATTCGGGGCGAGTGGAACAATTTTTTTTAATTAAATTTTTGCGTTCTCTAGCAAAGATATTTGCGTTCCCTCGTACAAACTTTTGCGTTCGCTCGCAAAACCAGTTGAGTTCAGACAAACTCTTCCTGTTTACTTTACAGCTTGCAGTGGTTACAGCTCTGTATGTTCACAATGGAGCGGTTCATAGAGTTTTATTTTGAACGTGGACTCAAGTATAAAGAAATACAGTCAGTGCTTAGTTCAAGACACGGTTTGGGGACATTCTATAACGCTTATTGTGGCTTAATGTTTTAAAACAGTGACATTGGAGGACCAAATTCGATAATAATAAATACCAATAAAATTATTAGGCCAATATTAATAACCTTATTAATAATATTACTATTAATAAAGCAGAATAGCCCAGAATATGAATGCAACGCCCTGCACGTTAAGCTTTTTCTCCCGCATAGAAAACGCTTAAGGTAGGCTATATGAACGAATACGGTGATTTAAAAAAACAAAACAAATCTGTTTACAGTTTATATTACACACAGAAATGCAGATGAGCCTAGGGCTGTGTTTCCCGAAACCTTCTTAACGCTACATCGTTCTTAAGTTGTACCTTAACCTGTACCTTATTGTTAATACGTGTTTCCCAAAACATTCTTAGTTAAGTATATTATTAAGTATATTTCTTTACATCTCATTCTATACGAATATAATAGTTGTGCAAAATCAAAGACGGCACCGTCTGCTAAGCCATATACTAAAAATTTTGAAAAAAAAACAAAATAATAATAATTGCCGAAATTCAGCTGCTTTCAAATTCAGATGCTTTTAGATCTTGTTGGTCCAATTTTGTCATGACAAATTCAGCTGCTGGCGGCTCTCCTCTTTCTCTCTTTTTCTCCGTGATAGCCTAATAGCTGTTGATTATATGTTTCTCTTGTTGTGTTTTTATTGAGTAAGTCATCCAATAACAGAAATTAGTGATTTACACCAATATGTGATGCTTCTGCTGGGCGATCAACCCTGGTTGTGGAGTAAATGAAGACACTATGGAAAATATATTATGATAATATAAATGACCCATTCAAAGACCAGTGAAGGCATACTGCCAGTTAGTGATATAGGCTATGTTTGGGCATGAGGTTGAGGGTTCGCACACTCATTTCAAAATTATATAAAATATCCAGGGTTGGATTTAGTTTGCAATTTGGATAATTTTTTTAAGATCCCATGAGTCCTGATAAATGCAATTTCAACTATTTCTGAAGTGCTTCTTGTTGGAAAGCACTCTTACCACGGTGTTTTTCTGTTGGACTTGTGTAGGCCAAGGAGTTATTTTTTATTTAGTTTTTTTCTCTCTCTTCTGTTAAAAGCTGTTAAATTATTAGGCAGTGTCTCCTGTAGGTTTTTTTACTTGTATTTTATGTGGTGTCCACTGGGAGGTGCTCTGGGCATATATTTTTCTTTCTTGGTTTTCTTCACTGACATGATGAATGTTGCAAAGCGAAAGTAAAAGTAAAAGTTTGTTGTGTTTTAACAGGAAAGAGTTCCGTGTATTTATTTAAAATCAACACTTCTTTTATAAAGAACACCGCTTTCTCACATAACGCAGTGAAGCAGCCCATGCATAGAATGAATAATCGATTCTCGAGCCATTGATATTAACCAATTCAGCACCACCGCCATGGACAGCACCTGGTAACGTCACACGTAAGATGAAGAGAAACTGCTCTTTGTTAATAATTGGAATCTTTTCTGGGAGCGTCCTAGGCTTTTCCGTGCTGATGGCCTGCACCCCAGCAGAGTCGGAGCGGAACTCCTGTCGGACAACATCTCCAAGACACTACGCTCCATCTGACTAGTAAGCCAATTCTCAAATAACTGCTATGATGACTTTTGTTCTACCCACTTAAATGATAGAAGTAATTGCGTTGTCCAATCTATACATACTGTGTCTGTTCCCCGAATAGTGAGGTCAAAATATAAATTTAACACAGGATCTAGAAAAAATCTGATCGTGATTAAACCAGAAAAATGCAAAATAAATGAACAAAAACTATTTTTAAAGCTTGGGCTCCTAAACATTAGATCACTCACACCTAAAGCAGTAATTGTAAATGAAATGATCACAGATAATAGTTTTGATGTACTCTGTTTGACTGAAACCTGGCTTAAACCAAATGATTATATTGGTCTAAATGAGTCTACTCCACCAAGCTACTGTTATAAGCATGAGCCCCGTCAGACTGGTCGTGGCGGCGGTGTCGCAACAATATATAGTGATATTCTCAATGTTACTCAGAAAACAGGATACAGGTTTAACTCATTCGAAATACTTATGCTTAATGTTACACTGTCAGATATGCAAAAGAAATCGGTCTTATCTCTTGCTCTGGCTACTGTGTATAGACCGCCAGGGCCATATACAGATTTCCTAAAAGAATTTGCAGATTTCCTCTCAGACCTATTGGTTAATGCTGATAAAGCGCTAATTGTCGGAGATTTTAACATTCATGTTGATAATCCAAATGATGCATTAGGACTTGCGTTTACTGACCTAATAAACTCTTTTGGAGTCAAGCAAAACGTCACCGGGCCCACTCATCGTTATAATCACACGCAAGATTTAATTATATCGCATGGAATTGATCTTACTGATATAGATATCGTACCTCAAAGTGATGATGTTACTGACCATTTCCTTGTATCGTGCATGCTGCATATTACTGATATTAACTGTAGGGCCCCACGTTATCGTCCGGGCAGAACTATTGTTCCAGCCACTAAAGACAGATTCACAAATAACCTGCCTGATTTATCTCAGCTGCTCTGTGTACCCATAAATACAAATGAACTTGACAAAATGACTAGCAACATGGGCACTATCCTCTCTAATACGTTAGAAACTGTTGCTCCCATCAAATTAAAAAAGGTTAGAGGAAAACGTGCTGCGCCATGGTACAACAGTTATACCCATTCTCTCAAGAAAGAAACTCGTAATCTTGAGCGCAAATGGAGAAAAACTAACTTGGAAGTTTTTAGAATTGCGTGGAAAAACAGTATGTCCAGCTATAGACAGGCTCTAAAAGCTGCCAGGACCGAGCATATCCGCAAACTCATAGATAATAACCAAAATAATCCAAGGTTTTTATTTAGCACAGTGGCTAGACTAACAAATAACCAGACGTCACCCGATCTAAATATTCCCTCACAGTTTAATAGTAATGACTTTATGAATTTCTTCACTGATAAAATAGATAACATCAGAAATACAATAACTAATGTAGATTCTACGGCGTCTAGTACTTCAGCCTCATTCACCGCACCCAAAGAAAAACTGCAGTGCTTTTCAACTATAGGACAGGAAGAGCTAAATAAACTTATCAACACATCTAAACCAACAACATGTCTATTAGATCCTGTACCCACTAAATTACTGAAAGAGTTACCTGTAGCAGAAGAACCGCTTCTCAATATTATTAACTCATCGTTATCTTTAGGTCACGTCCCTAAACCATTCAAGCTGGCAGTTATTAAGCCTCTTATTAAGAAGCCACAACTAGATCCTAGTGAACTGGCAAATTACAGACCCATCTCAAATCTTCCGTTTATGTCTAAAATTTTAGAAAAAGTTGTGTCTGCTCAATTGTGCTCATTCTTGCAAAAAAATGATCTCTGTGAAGAATTTCAGTCAGGTTTCAGGCCCCGCCATAGCACAGAAACTGCACTTGTTAAAATTACAAATGACTTGCTTCTTGCATCAGACCAAGGCTGCATCTCATTGCTAGTTTTACTTGATCTTAGTGCTGCGTTCGACACTATAGATCATGACATACTCGTAGATCGATTACAAAACTATACAGGTATTCGAGGGCAGGCTTTAAGATGGTTTAGATCCTACCTGTCCGATCGCTACCACTTTGTTTATTTAAACGGGGAGTCATCTCAATTATCACCAGTAAAGTATGGAGTACCACAAGGATCTGTCCTAGGTCCTCTGCTGTTTTCAATATACATGCTGCCCCTTGGTAATATTATTAGAAAATACGGGATTAGTTTCCATTGTTATGCTGATGATACTCGACTATATATCTCAACAAGACCAGACGAAACTTCTAAATTATCTAAGTTAACTGAGTGTGTTAAAAATGTAAAAGATTGGATGACCAATAATTTTCTCCTATTAAATTCAGATAAGACAGAGATATTACTTATTGGACCAAATAACAGTACACAGAATCTCTTGGATTACAATTTGCAACTAGACGGATGTCCTGTTACTTCCTCTACAGTCAAAAATCTGGGTGTTATATTAGACAGCAACTTGTCTTTTGAAAAACATATTTCCAATGTTACAAAAACAGCATTCTTCCATCTTAGAAACATTGCCAAGCTAAGGAACATGTTACCTGTTTCTGATGCAGAAAAGCTAGTTCATGCATTCATGACCTCTAGACTGGACTATTGTAATGCACTGCTAGGTGGTTGTCCTGCATCTTCAATAAACAAGCTACAGGTAGTCCAAAATGCAGCGGCTAGAGTCCTTACCAGGTCAAGAAAATATGATCATATTACCCCAATTTTACAGTCTCTGCACTGGCTACCTATTAAGTACCGTATCAGTTACAAAATATTATTACTTACCTATAAGGCCCTAAATGGTTTAGCTCCTGCGTACCTAACTAGTCTTCTATCTCGCTACAATCCATCACGCTCCCTAAAGTCGCAAAACTCTGGACTCTTGGTAGTACCTAGAATAGCAAAGTCCACTAAAGGAGGTAGAGCTTTTTCATATTTGGCTCCCAAACTCTGGAATAGCCTTCCTGATAACGTTCGGGGTTCAGACACACTCTCTCTGTTTAAATCTAGATTAAAGACACATCTCTTTAGCCAAGCATTCATATAATGCATCTCATAATCTTGTACTGCAGTTATATCTGATCAAAACGCACATTATTATTCTTTAGCTTGGGTTGAACAAATAATTTTTGCTTGAATGGAACAACAGCTACGCTAATTATGTCTCTTTGTTTCTCTGTTTCTGCCACGGGATTAACATCCCGTGGTAACTAGGAATTACACAAGCTTCAGTCTGGATCCAGCCCTTAAATGATCTGAGATGACCAAACACCCGAGAAGAGATGATGCCGACCCCTCGGAGGACCTCAGAGGATGCCAACCTCTGATCCCCCAACAACATGCAGAATTAACAAATTTTGCCATAAGTTAATATATTAAGTTTCTACAATGTATAAATATATTGTAGAAACTTAATTTCCTGTAAAGCGCTTTGCAACGATTGTATCGTAAAAAGCGCTATACAAATAAACTTGAATTGAAAGGCATATCTTAAGCAACCTCCTGAGGTATAGATTGGGGAACACGCCTAGAAATGGTACACCTTTAGTTAAGGCATACCTTTAGAGTCTTTGTAGCGCACTAAGAGACAGCGTTATTGGGAATGCAGCCCAGAACGGAACAACTAGCTGTGGTTCATAAAATGCTTAAAGGGATAGTTCACTTTGAAATTAAAATTTGGTATCTATCAGCTTACCCCAAGGGCATCCAAGATGTAGGTGTCGTTTTTTCTTCAGTAGATCCAATTTTGATGTTTTTAGGTCAAACCGTTCTAGTCTGTCAGTCATATAATGGCAGGTATAGGTCACTGTCTCTATAAGAGGGAAAAAGAACATGCACAGAGAAATTCAAATTAAACAATTCCCCATCGTAACTACACATTGATGGCCTAAGACACGAAACGAGCGGTTTGTGTGAGAAAACGAACAGTATTTATATAGTTTTTTACCTCTTGTACACAACCATGTCCAAGTGATCTGAGTGCACACACATCCGGTGTGTGACGTGTGTGCGCGCGCTCTGGCTCACGCTTGACGGAGGGCGTGTCTGAAGCGTGGTGCTTTAAAAAATTATTTGAATTGTTTGACAGTATTATTATATACGGTTATGTATATTCCTTTTGGTACAAAATGATGGCTCTTTAATTTTGGAATGGCACAAATATTATTCATGGACTAATCCTTCGTCATAGTAAGATTCCTTTTTTTTTTTGTTCTCGCCGGTGTCATGTCTCAATAAACTGTTCCTGGATCTGTTATTTTTTACATGGTTAGGTGGAAGTGACGCAGGGTGAGGAGGGTGGAGTTGCGGCATGTGTGTTTGGCTAGTTACAGATGAATGAAACGGATACATGGAGCGCTCGTATAGAAATACAATGCATGACAGCAAGCGGGTCTGCTTAAAAGAAGTCATCATTATCCTAGAGTAGACAGTTCAGAAACGACACGAGCGATGACAGTGCGCGTCTTCCAACAAGAAAATACCACGAAGTTGCGTCAGCACCACGCTTCAGACACGCCCTCCGTCAAGCGTGAGCCAGAGCGCGCGCACGCACACACGTCACACACCGGATGTGTGTGCGCACTCAGATTACTTGGACATGGTTGTGTACAAGAGCTAAAAAACGATATAAATACTGTTCGTTTTCTCACACAAACCGCTCGTTTCGTGGCTTAGGCCATCAATGTGTAGTTACGATGGGGAATTGTTTAATTTGAATTTCTCTGTGCATGTTCTTTTTCCCTCTTATAGAGACAGTGACCTATACCTGCCATTATATGACTGACAGACTAGAACGGTTTGACCTAAAAACATCAAAATTGGATCTACTGAAGAAAAAAAGACACCTACATCTTGGATGCCCTTGGGGTAAGCTGATAGATACCAAATTTTAATTTCAAAGTGAACTATCCCTTTAACGCGGCCTAATGAAGATGATAAAAAAGACCAAATATGCTATAGCCTATTACATATATATATATATATATATAAAATATGTACTGTGTACATGCAAGCCCAAAATATGATCTGAATTTCACGATAAGCGTTTTCTCCCCATAGAAAAGTGCGCTTAACGTGGCTTAATATATATATATATATATTTAATATATAAAATATATATTTTCTGTGCATATAGTGTATATGTTTAGTAATATTTTACTAAACATATACACTATATGCACAGAAAAGCAACGTGCTTAGAGTTTTTAAGAGAATTACGTAATGTTTTGTCTGCGGGGGAGAAAACACTGCGCGTTCCGTTCTGGGCTGTGCGTAATAAACTGTAAACAGATTTGGTATTTTTTTAAATCACTGTATTCTTTCATATAGCCTACCTCAAGCATTTTATGGGGGAGAAAAAGCTTAACGTGCAGGGCGTTGCATTCATATTCTGGGCTATTCTGCTTTATTAATAGTAATATTATTAATAAGGTTATTAATATTAGCCTAATAATTTTATCAGCTTTTATTATTATCGAATTTGGTCCTCCAATGTCACTGTTTTAAAATTACAGTCAAACTTGGAGTGCATTTTGGAATACTCTTTGTCAATAGAAATTTATAGTTTCTGTTGTTATATATTTTTTTAAAGCCATAGTATCATTTACTCTCACAATTACCCTCATGCCATTGTAAACCTATATAACACAGTGTTGACACTGGGCACAACCACTGACACATCTTTTTGCACCACAACAGTTTAAGGCTTTCTACACTTTCTCCCATGGAACACAAAAAGACTTTCACACATTGGGCCTCATTCATGAAACGTGTGTAAATTTATGAGTAAATTCTGAGTAATTTGCACTTAAAACAGACCTTCCCGAAAACTCTCCTCTGGATTCACAAACACTTCGTAAACGTCCGATTTGATAGTTAAACCTGTGTATGTTAATGAATTCCAATCATTCGTAAATAGGGCGCTCATGCACACTCATTCACAATTAGCATAATAATGAATTACAGCTGCGCAAATTGCGTGTCCAGGAACGCAGTGGAATATTCTGGTCTACTTTCTCAGGTAGCATAAATGCAAAAAAGACTAATAGGCCATATGCCTAACAATAAATATTTATAATATGTGTGTCCACCAAAGAGTTTTTAGCCTGCTGAAAAAATGCCAGGCGCTCTTCTTAAAATGACCAGCTGGTGGCGCTTGAGAACGCTTTGGTGGCACAGCGTTTTTCCAGCTGAGATGCTTTAAGCCGTGTTCAGACTACACGATTTTAGCCCAATCTTGCCACGATCTGCTTGACATGGGGTGTTGTGGGGATTTGTAAATGACAATGGGTGTCGGAACGCACGATTCAATCGTTTCATCTCATGTAGAGTGTCATAGTGCATGACACCTCTGCGATGCTTCACGACGTCAACACAGAAAGACTAGCATGATTAATTTTTTTTTTCCGTCGTACAAGACAAGTTCCATCACAGAAGCGCCTTTGTACAAGCTTTCAAACAAGCCGAAACGAAAGAGAGACAATGGCATCGGTTATGCGAGGTGTAATTTTACAATGGAGGAAATGTTTGTGGAGCTACGGCAACAATACTCCTGCATTTATGATGAGGGACTACCACGACACAGTGAAAAAAAGGTCAAATAAAAACTATTTTACCCCAGTTCTCTTTTACAGTCCATACCATCCTCTTCATGCAATCCAGATTTGTGTCCATTGTCAGGTTTTCTTTCTGTTTTGGGCTTTTCTGATGACAAGACAGGGCAAAACACGCTGTTTGCTAGCCATTGTTTGTTTACGCTCATAGCACCTTCTGTCTTGTCCGATGACAACACGCACGTCGTTAATGACAGCATGCGATGAATGCTCGGGTAGCATCGTATAGTCTAACATGTTTCTTGTTCATGACACGACAAGATTTTATGAGCCAAAATCGCATAATCTGACACAGTGACTGTTGTAACCGACAAAAAATATTGTGTAGTCTGAAAGGGACTTTATTTGTTATGATTTGGAATATCCACGGCGGCAACGTATTACTAGTATCTCATTTTTAAGAATTTTACTAAATATAAAAAAGCAGTAAATATTGTATATATATATATAGCAGTAACCAGTAATATTGACTTCTCCATTGTTGTAGGCAGTCGTTGTACAAGTATGATGGTCGGTCGCTCTTTGTCCCACCCCTCCTCTATTTACGGCTGGGCAAATAGTGACAGTGACGAGCGCTGTGTTTTACAATTATCAACTCAAAAAAAAAAAAAGAAGAAAAGGAGGCCAAGGGCAAATTAAGTTATTTATTATTAAATTATTATAAATTATTATGGCAGTGCATCAAAATTCAGTGTCATCAGTTTGCCAAAAAGAACACAGAACGTTTTACACACCATTTACATGTGGTAAGGAGCAGGTGGACTTCTTTCGTACCAACTAAAATTTTGAAAATACGAACATTTTCATGAATTCGAAAGTTTACGTCAGAACGGCTTTACGAATGATTTGCACAAAAATTCGCTCTGCTCGTGTTTCATGAATGAGGCCCATTGAGTGGGAACTGGGGCTGTCATGCTCCAAAAAGTTTAAGACAGGACCAAAAAAGTATGATTTGTGTGCTACATTCCACAAGAGAAAGTTATACATGTTTGGAATGACATAAGGGCCAGTCTCGGAGGAGTTTGTACCTTTTGAAGGGCACTTATGCCAGTAGACTTCCTGTCCAGAGCCATGTAGAGTCTGCCCATCTTCAGATACATAGATGCAATATTTAAAGAGAATGCTGGGTAAAGGACACTACAGATAAAAAGCAGACATTAATATGTTGGCATATGCATAAATATCACACAATTTATGTATTATAATATATACATGAATGTGTGTGTTCTTACGTGTATGTCTTCATGATTTTTTCTCCATATCTAACTGCTCCATCATAATTCTCCTTGAAAAGACAGATGCCCATGGCCTGGTACATCATATGAAGGACGTAGATGTTAGTGTCATCAAACACAGTGCTCATCTTGTCAATGCTGAGCTCACACATCTCTAGAAGCTCAGCGGGACGTGAACGAGTCAAGGTTCAATAAAGCTTCAGATTATTTAATGACCTTTGACTAAACATCAGTGGTGGACTAAGGTGTTCTGGGTGGTAGCTAGGATGTTGCAAAGCTGATCTAAGAGGCTATATTCATTTAATATTTCGGTCTCTAGATATGGTTTTGGACAAATGAGAGCAACACTTCTTCACTTTTTCAAAAAGCCACATAATTTGTGACACTGAGGTTTTAAAAAGTGACAGGTTTGTTTAAATCACTCCTAAATCTCAACCCTGTAGGCAGTAGTAATAGTGATGCTTGACTTAGCAAATATAAAAAAAACAAGAAAACTCGACTTACAGTATACACTGAATAATAATATTTTGGATATGTGACTGACAGATTTAAGAATGAAGCAATTGTGCAATCAATTTCACACTACAAGACGACAAAAGGGTAAAAAAAAAGAAAAAAAAAAGGATATTTCTCCCAATTTTGGCCCTGCGGAAGTCTTCCATGGCATTCCGAGCATAACGCACCATGTCCCTGATCTCCTTTTGACTGATCTCATCACTCAGTTTCCGCACCTTCAACTTCTGCATATCCTACAAAACCACAAGAGCAAAATTATATGATCTACATATTATATTATAATAATATATTATAAAACAAAACAATATGTAATTTAATACAATCTCTCTCTTGTACATGTGCTGAATACACATTTTTACCTTAAGCTAGATGAGGAATCTTCAGTCAGACATTTGAATTAGGTTGTGTATTGTGTAGGCTGCTGTGTAATTGGGTCAAAGACCAATTTTCCTAAATGCAACAAAGTATATTCCATCAATTCCACATACCATAGATTTGCTTGTGCACTCTTTGCAGTCACAGCTGAAGTAGTAGACGTCTCTGAGTCTCTCGATCCTGTCCTCTGTAGGGTACAGCAGGTCTATGTAGCTGGTATATATCTACACACAGAGCAAGTATAGAGAAAGCTGTCAGAAACTAAATGGCAACAATAAGGATAACTGCAGAGTATGAGGCATCGGGTTCATGACAGCTTCAGTTTTACCTGCTATCAACTTTGGGCATGTTGGGTAATCTAAAAGCATGGTCACTCATGAATCATCAGACCACATTACACTGTAAAAAAAACCAACTTGAAAAAGTTTAAATGACTGGTTTTATGTTGGCTCAGCAAAAATCCATGAAAAAATCTCTACAACTAAGTTTAATACACGTATTCAACCTAAACAAAGTGTTTTCTTTCTTTTTTTCATAAACATAAAAAGTTGACTTTTGTCCAAAAAAAAATAAAAAAATTGCAAATTTATTAATTTGAGCAAAGTCAATCTCATTTAGAAACTGCTCTCCCATATAGTAAAAATGCTAATAAAATGTGAATAAAATGTAAACATTTGTTTATTTTGGAGCAATGAAGAAAAATGGTTGTTTAGTGATTTAAAAAAAAACATAAAGGTGCTGTATGTAGGATTTTGACTCTACTAAAGCATAAAAATACTATAATATGTTTGCAGATATTTAAGAAACATACTATGTTAACATACTTGTTTATCTGAATAACAATGCTACAGTCAGTTATTCTCCTTTCAAAATGTGCATCACCATTTTTCTCAGTAAATATATTTCTAAAGGTGCTGATGACAGGATATTTTCACCAGATGTCAATAACAACCAAAGTAATCCATACATACAAAGAAAACAAAAGACAACAAAAACACAATGAAAACAAAACAGAAAACGAATAAGTTCAGAAATTAAATTATGTGTAATAAAATGGAATGACACAGGGAAAAAGTGTTGAACACATGAAGAATGGGAGGTGCAAAAAGGCATGGAAAGCCAAGACACCAGCTGAAATCTCTTTTTGAACCTATGTGCTGAATATTGCCTTTCTAAAAAGAATAAAATACACATTTGTTCACTGTTCACGGTTGTGCTGTATTTGCCCAAACAGACTTGGTTCTCGGAGCTCATGCTGAAGGCGTCAGCCCCTCCCTGGCGAATCCCCATGAGGAAAGATCTTCTTTCTCAGAGGCATGGTGCAATTTGGCAACTGCCCAGACCTTTGGAACCACCATGGCTGGTCCCTGGGAGGTACGAGGAGGAATTGGTGGAGGAATCACCAGCAGCGATAAATATAATCACTCAGGCAGGATCCCCCTCTATTAGGTGGTTATGTGCTCTGAGGTGGAGCTTGTTCATTGCTTGATGCTCTGGGAAGACCCACAGAGATGTGGTATTGGATCAGTGCTTTCCTTCCTCCAAAAGGGCCGGGAAAGGCACCTATCTCCATCCACTTTGAAAGTGTATGTGACTGCAATAGCAGCAAATCTGTGGATGGCAGATCAGTAGGGAAGCACAATCTTATTATTAGGTTCCGGAGGGGCCCGTGGAGATTAAACCCCCGAGACCTCTCAGTGTTCTTACAGGCCATCCCCTGGACAGAGATCTGCTCAGTAACCAGTCTCTGTGTCTGGAAGTCTCTCCACTAGCAGGTGGAGCCCACCACAGTTCCCTATGCATTACCTCCCCTAAGGTAAGTCCATAGGATGTCCATAAATGCCCATAGGTCTCCATAGTGTTCCTTTCTCACTTGAGAAGAAGAATGATTCCTAATGCTAACAACCAATTATGCTCATCTGTTAAAAATGTAACTGTTTTGAGACTCAAAGAAAAGGCTACTGTATGTACAGCTGAGGTGACCTCTTACTATTGCAATGGTAAGTTTCCTAGAGGAGATGGAGAAGTGAGGCCACACTTCCCCATTGTTGGAAGGTTACATGGAGGTGAAGTGCACTTGTTAGTTGACACCCCATGCTTGTCAGCATTTGCGCCACCATAGATTTATAAAGCAGTTCAGCTAGTTGTGGCATTTATAGGGACCCCTAGTGTCAGATCTTCGAAAATGCGTCAAAAGTGACTGACAGAACAGGAACGTCACGGTTACTAATGTAACACTTGTTCCCTGATGGAGGGAATGGAGAAATTGTGTCCCTTATGCTGGGACACTGAACTGCTCCTGATGGAGTTGAGACGCTACCTTGGCTCCTCAGCACATACCTGAGTGAATTATACCGGCCCCGTTATATACCCGGATGTCCGGGGAGTGGCCACACGTGCAAATTTCACTCGCCAACTTCACTGGCCTTTTTGAATATGTCAGAGGTATTTAGGCTCCCAAGAGTGACCCCAAGTTTTGGAACTTTGACACAACACCCCCCTTCCTTCCATCAGAGAACGAAGGTTACAATAGTAACCAAGACATTATTTAGATCATTGTTTTATGAGTGACAAGGTGTGTTTGTTGGCTGACAACCATTGCTAGTGTTTTGATTTGAAGAATGACTTGATTTGACACATGTATGAAATGTTTTGGTAGTTTTAGTGCATTTTGGATGTGAAATTTTCTGACAGTTGAAAGCTGAAAGTTGTTTAGGAAATCTGTGTGAAGGGTTTTGAAAAAGTAAATTTAGTATTGAGAAATGGATCCTACAGATGTAATATTTTGGGGGTCTCAGATACAGGTTGACAAACATTTTTGTTTGGTTTAAGCTCACTTGTGAATTTGCATCATTTTGTGCAGATGCTGTAGTAAGTATCTAAAATTGATGCATTTATGTAAGTTAATTAAGCAGGCAGTCTAGGATTATTGATTGATTATTTTAAAGAATCACATTGCTAGATTTTCCCTTAAAAACTGTTGTTAGTGCATTGTTAATATTTTGGAGTTATATATTTTTTTTCAGTACGTTTTAATTGAAATAGTTTAATTTTCACTATGATGAGCTTTTTCACCTCATCTTTGTTATCATTGACAAAATAATAATAATACAAAACATTCTGTTAATGAACATTCTGTCAGTAATTTTACTGACTACATTAACACTTATAAGAGGACAGTGGCATACTGACCTCTTGCCCTGGACTGATTTCCTGCACAGCCCGTACTTCAGCGTTGATTCCTCTGTATGTGACTATGACGTTGGGACAGCAGCTGTGGTTCAAGAGGGCAATGCTGAGAGAGCAACAGAAACACAATAGGGAATGTGTGAGGTGAAAAGTGTTAGAAAGAACCTCAGAGAGTTTCCTGTCCCCACTTAGACCTTCGTACTGGGTAAGGAAGCAGCCAATTTAGGTTGATAATTTGTAATCAGTAACCCAACAGTGCTACAATATGTTGTAAATGTGGACGTGAAAGAGAGAAAACGTGTTTTCCCTCAAATAAGTGCTCGTCATCTGTTGTTTTTGCATCTACTACAGTTTGTTGTTTTTCCATCTTAACAGCGTGAGAGTGTGACAAAGTTAAGGCACAATGCAAGTAATGAAAATGTACACGTAAAAACACTGGCACACATAAAAACCAAAGGACATGTGCTTGTAGCATGCTGTTTTGAAGTATTAATGTCAGAAACCTCTGCAAATGGACACATACTTGTGTCTTACAGGAATGTGTTTGAGAGAATTAACTCACTTCTGAGAATTAAATTACCTGTGCAAAATGTATCAGTGCAACTTGAAGCATTGCCAATGAAATGCTCAGAAATTTCAACTCAACTCCGGGAGACCTTGTACCTCCAACCTGTAGCAGGAGCACTATGCCTTGTGCAACTAGACGATTGTAAAACAAGCAAGGGAAGAAAAAAAAAAATGCAATAGTATGTATACCAGACACACACAGGGTAAGTGGGACGTGAGCATGGGGGCCTGGATGGAAATATGAGACTATAAATGAGAAAAATGTCCCCACTTTTTATGATGGGAAATGTTTCTCTAATTTGTACACAAATGCTGGGTAATTTAGGATTAGCTGGGTTTATTTGATTATTGTTATTAATGCTATTATTATTATTATTAACTGTTATTTATTATGGTGTCTGTTGTACTTTAAATTTGTAATCAGTAACATATTTAATTTTAATACCACGGAGTTTGCTGAGTTCCTGGGTGATGTGACTCCGAAATATGATAAGCTTCTTGCGGTCAGTCTAAAACTCGTTCTGAACCCTGGATTGATGATTCCATTCGTTCTCTTAGACGATGTGTAGAAGAGCGGAACGAAAGTGGAAAAAGGAAATGTTTCTTTTGAGTGGAAAGCAGTGAAAAAAGCAAAATGCGGACATTTGTCAGATATTATCAATAAGAACTGCTCTAGTCCAAAGACTCTCTTCAATATTATTAATGCTACTCTCAATCCTTCGGCCGGTCTAGTTCCTGGGGCTTCCTCTCCATCCTCCGGCTGGGGATAACTCCCTTGTTTTTTAATCTGTCAAACCCTTTATCTCTACTACCTTTTTTAGTCTGAACTAGTCTCACTTTCAGATTTGCTGGAAATAGTTGCTTAAACCTTTCGTCTCTGGATATTATTCCCTCTTTTTTATTAAGCAAATTTTTACTGATGTTGCCCCGTATCTCTTGATTATAATTAATTGCAGTTTAGAATATGGCATTATGCCTGATTGCTTAAAGCATGCAGTAGTTTATCCATTGCTCAAAAAACAGAATCTGACTCATCAGTTTTAACTAATTTTAGGTGCCTTTCATTTCCAAGATTCTGGAAAAAAATTGTGTTTTCACAAGCTACACAGTTTTTTTAGCTGATAACTTAATGTTTGAAACATTTCAGTCAGGTTTTCGTAAATGCCATTCCACTGAGACTGCGCTTTTGAAGGTTCTTAATGATATTTTAGTATCATGTGATTCTGGGGATTTTGCCGTTCTTGTGCTCTTAGATTTGACGGCCGCTTTCGATACAGTTGACCATGCTATTCTCATTGATCGATTAGAACATTGCATTGGTTTAAGAGGTATAGCTCTAGATTGGTTTAAATCGTATTTTGCAAATAGGAGTTTTTCAGTCAAGATGGGTGAACATTACTCGAGAAATGCTTCTTTGCCTTGTGGGGTTCCCCAGGGTTCCATTCTGGCTCCTCTGCTTTTTTCTCTTTATATGCTCCCTCTTGGCTCGATTTTTAGAAAACATGGATTATCATTTCACTGCTATGCAGATGACACTCAGGTTTATTTGCCTGTTAGACGGAATTCTGTGGGTTTTGAGTCTCTTATGGCATGTTTGGCGGATGTGAAGGCTTGGCTTTAATTAAATTTTTTCATTTTTAATGAAAAGAAAACTGAAATTATTGTTTTTAGCCCGTCTGAATCTTTAGATTCCCCAAAATTGGATTTGGGTGAGATGTCTCCATGTCTGAAACCATGGGTAAAAAACCTGGGTTTCATTTTTGATGATGGCTTAAAGTTTGACCGTCAAATAAATTCAGTAGTCAAAGCTTGCTTTTTTCAGCTGCGTTTACTTTCTAAAGCAAAGCCTTTTCTTTCTTTTAAAGATTTTGAAAAAGTAATTCACGCTTTTATTTTATCTAGGCTGGACTACTGTAACTCACTTTATTTTGGGATTAGCCAGACAGCTATATCCCGCTTGCAGCTTGTTCAAAACGCTGCGGCACGACATTTGAGCGGGGTCAAGAAGAGGGAGCATATTACTCCTATTTTACGCTCATTAGATTGGTTGCCTGTTTGTTTTAGAGTGGATTTTAAAGTTTTGCTCCTTGTTTATAAATCTCGAAATGGTTTGGCTCCTACCTATCTTTGTGAGTTACTGACTGAATATCAACCCATTAGATCCCTTCGGTCTTCCAACCAGGATCTATTGTATACACCTAGGTCGAGGCTTAAGTGCAGGGGAGATCGTGCTTTTTGTATTGCTGCCCCCAGGCTTTGGAACGCCTTGCCACTCTCCATTAGACAAGCTTCTTCTGTTAATATCTTTAATATCTTTAAGTCCAGGCTAAAGACATTTTTATTTTCTAAAGCGTATGGCTGATGGCATAGGTGTATGATGTCATAATTTTACTGTTTGTTTGTTGTGTGTTTCTTCTGTTTTTAATGCCTTACTGGAAAGCACATTGGTCGACAGAAGTTGAAATGAATTGTGCTATATAAATAAATTGTCATTGTCATTGTCATTCACTCACACAAATCACGTTGGCTGTCATGTATGTTTTGTTGACCTTGGTTATTTTGTATTTGATTTGTCACCTGTAAATAGTATGTTTGTTTGCATAATAATAATAATAAAAAAGAAATTTCAACTCATTGCAAGCTGAACCATTTCTCATTTTGCTCAACTGTGGTGTGTAAAACCATCACGAGCTTTCCATCATTTCTCTTTTTTTGCCTATTGTTTGTCATGGCTATTTGCTTGGCCAATGTTTTGCTTTCCTTCCTTTTCTTTTGCTGTGTTAGGCTCTACGAACGACAAAATCTAGCTCTTAACAATGCCCTAATATAAACTTTAATACACTTTCTGAATTACTTGATGTTTTGTTTTATCTTTCTTGTCCAGTGTTCATTTTGTTAACAAAATTAATGATAAAAATGTTTGTTGACACTTGATAGCATTTTTGTTTTGTCAACAAAATGAAGATTAGACAAAAATATGAACAGGAATTTCTAATGTAGATATGATGGGAAAATATAACTGAAAGATATTCCAATGCACTAAAAATGTTTTCTTACAAGAGAAAAATGTGAAAATGATATAGTTAATTCAACTACAACTGTACTGTACTAATTTATGCTGTAGATGCTTCAAGGCTCATGCAATACTGCACAGATATACAACCATTTCCAAGATGAACTTATCTCTAAAACAAAATCAAATGAGTATCATATCATAAATGAGTATCTGTGTTTTAAATAATCAATCCATCAACAATATCACTGATAATAACATCAATAATTAATCATTTATTTAATGATTAATAAGGAGTACTTTTTAAATATTAATTTACAACATGCTGAATTATGATCAGTAGGTGGCTGTTTTAAGCATAGTATTTACTTTATCACATATCATTACTGGCTAAAATTATATGACATAAGTATCAGTTGCTGATAGAATATCTAGCCATGCCCATTTTTGGACACAATCCATGCAAAGTGAATGACAGTCACTGATGTAAATAGCAGGACACTGTTTTATGAGCATTCAGGACTGCTCACAAACAGGCAGCCAACCATGTCCAAGAGAGGCTGGAAATAGACTTGGACTGTCTAATGTTCTAAATGAAAACACTTACACACAAAGACAGCATGATGTCTTGTGAGAGGAGCACGTTGTTATAGAGACTGTGCATGTGTTTGCTTGTGCTTACTCTGGAAAAACAGCTAAACCCAAGTTGGAGAGTTCCTCATCCTCCACAGTAAAGCCGTTACAGTGAATCTGTGTGAGGTAGACACAACACATCATGTATCAAACAATCATTTACTTTAATTGGACCATTAAGTGATTAATTGACCCTTTGCAGTGACCCCCTTTGGTTACTGTTGCTTGCTTAGACATATGTTGCAGAATGCTCCAAGGAATTAATTTAGTCTGATTTTCACTACAATATGCCCATGAAGTGCCAACAACAGAATAGATTATTGGCACTTATGCCAATAGGTGGAATGATGTGTAATGTTACAAAAATCATTTTTATGATTTGTTGTTTTGGGCCCATCTCATATCTGTACAGGAGTGAACATGTTTAGACTTATCCTGGATATATTTCATCTACTCTAGTGCTCCAACCATAAAGAAGGACCATTTAGGCGTACACATCATTATTTCATCAAATTGTGTTGTACCATTTAAAAGTACTGTTATTAACATATTATTAAAAATCAAAATGGTTGTTGGATCCAGTAGTATGAATGCAAACTCAAACAAACAAACAAAAAAAAAGCACTCACCCTAGACTTCTTTTTAAGAGTTATTAAAAAACTCAGTAATCAATAAATATCTATACACAATATCATTATATACAATAATAAACTAAATTACATCCCATATCTTCCCTAAATCAAAGTTTTTTTAACTTTTAAAAGTTGCTTTTGACCAATATTTATTGTGAAAGGTGATATTATAATTATTAAATATTTTAAATTAGTTATAATATTTTCCAAATATAACTTAATATATATATATATATATATTAGTACAATGACAATGTAAAGGCCAATTGTTGATATATTTTTTTCTCCAATTTCATTTCATTGTCAGCTTTGTGATATCACACTATTTTTTTTCTCACACATTTTAAAGGAATATTTCACCCAAAAATGAAAATTTGCTATACACCCACAGCTCCTGATAATATACTGATTGCTTATGAAGCGAAAAGACCGGTCTGTGTCAAACCTTGAAACTTATTTACAACATCGTTACATATAATCCATAGCTTTCTGCAAATGTCCTGCTTTCTGTTGCATGTTGGTTTATGCTCAGCAGCAAAATCACACGTCAGCTGACATCTTTTTTATGTACTAAATCACTAAAGGAAGGGCATAGCAAAGGGTCAGCTGTCAAAACTTCTTTTACAGTGTGTTTACCTGTGAGAAAAGTGTGAGCAGGGCCTGATGATCAGGGAAGTCCAGGTGTTTGGAGTAGAAGTGATGGAGACCAGCTATATGTGCTTCATTCATCTCTCTTTTCTCATTATCCATATCCTCCGTGTCTGTGAGAAAATGAAGACATAATAACATTATCTAACAGCTGTACATGCTTAAAGCTGACATAAAATGACATCTGCTCCTGTGATGTATTTCCAAGTGATAAGGATATTCAAAGAAGAGAAAAATACTATTACTATTGTTACTTATCACCTTCCTCACCCTCCATCCTCTAATTATTGTTATTAATGCTATTATTATTATTACTGTTATCATTACTATTATGTTTTTTTACAATTGTTATGTCTGTTGTACTTTATTTATTTATTTTTTGTTTATATACCTCCACCCCCAACACCCAGTCACACTTACACACACACACACACACACACTCATACTCATACTCATACTCATACTCATACTCACTCACACAAATCACGTTGGCTGTCATGTATGTTTTGTTGACCTCGGTTATTTTGTATTTGATTTGTCACCTGTAAATAGTATGTTTGTTTGCATACTTTTTATTTTTAAATTAACCACTGGGAGTTAGATTAGATGGTAAAAAAAAAAAAAAAAAGCACAAAGGAAAAAGGCAACTGACAATAATTGATCAAAAATAAAATTCAACCAATTTTTGGATTATTGTAAAAACCTATAAAAGTATGAATCATGAAGAATTGGAGAAAATGGACAAATTGAAAACTGAAAAAATAAATAAATAATAAAATACTGTGTAATACAGAGGAAACAAATTTAAAGCGAAATGACATAACCAAAAAACTCTGAGAACAAAAATTGAAAGATAATCAAATCATTAGACTTTCTACTTAAAGGAACTATGACCTGATAGAATATAAAATGAAATGAAAGTACATTTAACACTATATTTTAATTAAGACATCTTGAAATTATTCTACAGGTGTTAATCAAGGACTGACAAAAAAAATAAAAAATGGGTCTTTGGAGGGCCTTGGGCTCTGGGTTCATCGAATGCAAACTGCTTTGAAACCACGAGCTTGTAAAAAGTGCAACAGTGACACATTTTTTACTTTGAACTTATGAAATAATAGCCTTTTGAAGTTTAATAATTACATTAGGCCACTAACACCCCGTTTTGTGATTCCTGTTTACCATCTCTAAATTTAAGACCTCAACTAAAGAGTGGTAGTTAAGACTTGTGATTTTACAAGTTTAAATTTGATCAAAACAAAAATAATCAAATAAAAGCACTGCACATAGCATCACAAAAGGGCACTTCCAGATAACAAGACTTGATATGTGAAAGCCCATTTGACAAAATAAATTAAAAATACATAACACAGCATGCCCTCTCTGTCAGATGCATTAAATGATTTCTGGTACTTACGGGCTTCCATATCCCTCAGTAAGAGCAGTTTTTCTGATGGGCTTCTCTCTCTCTGGTGTCTCTGCATCAGTAAATACACGTCAAACACTCATTCATTCTGTATCTACAAAGAGAGTCATAAAATGGTGCTTGTTTCTGACCAGCCTGGCGATGATTCGGGCCACCAGTCGCACCGTCTCCGAGGGGCACCAGTTCTCTCCAAACACACACATGGCATGACACTCCAGCTTGTGCATGGGCCAGTTCTTTTTCTGTCAAATACACACAAAAATGACACCTGAAACACTCATGAATGCATGTACACTATACACAGCATGAATGTCTAACCTCCAGGACTGGAGTTGCCCATCCCTGGTCTATACTATAATGTGTTATATTCCACGAAATCTAAAGTTATCTAAAAATCAGTAACCATTCTTTCCTAAAATAATTTTAATGATTATCATATTCTGCAATCTCTCAAGACATAAAATAAGCATCTTATCTCTGTGTTGCATTATTACCTTAATCAAGATTAATCTAATTAATCGCAAATTACATTTGGCTGTGAAAATACCCCCAAAACATTATTTAAAGCTATTTTTGTGTTAAATGAGAAAGTATTAAGCAGACATTACAAATTGTAGCTTTTGAAATAAATATTTTATTTGATTCAACATAAAATGTATTACACATAAACGTTTAGGCTACAAGGTTCAAGGTTCAAGGTTCAAGGTTCTTGTTTATTTGTCACATACACAGTCATACAGGGTATAATCAGTAGTGAAATGTAGGTCAGGACAGGTCCGCTCAATGGACAGTGCAAAAAAAATAAAAATAAAAGATGATACATAACACAGGAGCATATATTTAAATATAGGTAGGAATAAGATAAAAAAAAATAAGTAAAAACAATAAAATAAAATAAGGAGTAAAATGTGCAATACAGTCTACTGTGGATTTAATAAATATTAATATAACCAGGGATGTGCAAGAGGAATGTGCAAACAGGTTGTACCGGGTATGTACACATAGCAGCAATGCGGATGATGGAGAATGATGGGTGTTTTTACAGTTAATTAAATTGAGTCCTGTAGATGTTATGATGTTATGAGACTGAGTTTAGGAGCCTGATGGCCTGAGGGTAGAAGCTCCTCCTCAGTCTCTCAGTTTTTGCCATCATGCTCCTGAAGCGCTTGCCAGATGGCAGTGTGATGAAAAGACGGTTACCGGGGTGATTTGAGTCCTTGATTATTTTTGCAGCTCTGCTTTTGCAGCGTTTGAGGTAGATGTCCTGCAGAGAGGGGAGGGCAGACCCAGAGATGCGCTCAGCTAAACGCACGACTCTCTGCAGAGCTTTGCAGTCCTGATTTGTGGCGTTACTGTACCACACCGAGATGCACTGAGTCAATACACTTTCTATGGCCCCTGAATAGAAAGTTTTCAGGATTGTTGGTGAGACCCTGAATTTCCTCAGCTGTCGCAGATGGTACAGTCTTTGCCTGGCTTTCTTGACCTGTGTTTGAATGTGTGCAGTCCAAGTCAGGTCCTCGGAGATGTTTACACCGAGGTACTTGAAGCTGCTCACCCTCTCCACAGGGGTCCCGCTGATCATAAGAGGAGTGTAGGGCCGCTGCTGTCTCTTCCTGAAGTCTACAATCAGCTCTTTAGTTTTGCTCACGTTCAGAGAGAGACAGTTGTCCTGGCACCATGATGTAAGTCTCTCTACCTCACCCAAGTATGCAGTCTCATCATTGTTGGAAATGAGGCCCAGAACCACAGTATCATCAGCAAATTTAACAATAGAAGTGGAGCTGTGAGAGGACACACAGTCGTGTGTGTAGAGAGAGTAGAGCAGATGACTCAGGACACAGCCCTGCGGGCTCCTACGTTCAGGGTGATGGAGTTGGAGGTGAACTGGCCCATTTTCACCACTTGTGGTCTGCCGGTGAGGAAGTCTTGAATCCAGTCACAGAGTGAAGTGTTTAGGCCGAGGTCTGAGAGTTTGACAGCTAGCTTGGAGGGGACTATAGTATTGAAAGCTGAGCTATAGTCAATGAATAGCAGTCTGACATAGTTGCCATTTTTGCTGTCAATATGTGTGAGGGAGGAGTGCAGTACCTGAGAGATGGCATCATCAGTAGACCTATTTGGGCGATAGGCAAACTGAAGAGGGTCCAAGGTAGCAGGGATGGAGGAGCATATGTGTTACTTTAAAAGTCTCTCAAAAACCTTCATGACTGTTGATGTGAGGGCAATCAATGGCCTAACATAAACTATGGCCTAACAATGGCCAACATAAACTATTGTAAACTATGGAACATGAAAGAAGATAATCTGAGAAACTTTTTTTTTTCCTTCAATGGAAACCTTCAAAATACCTTCTTTTATGTTCCACAAAAGAAAGTAAGTCATTCAAGTTTGAGTAAATTATGACATAATTTAATTTTATTTGGGTGAACTATCCCTTTAAAGTTTTTTTCCCCTTTTTTTATTCAAATTATACTCTAAATAAGAAACTAAAACTGCCAGCAGGTGGCAGCAGTGGCGTAGCGTCTGGGCATGCAGGGTATGCAGGTGCATATGGGCCCGGGCAGATTGAGGGCCCGCCGAGCCGAGGGGGAACTTTTCATTGAAACAAGGGAACGAATATAGAGCCTTGCACGGGCCTGGCAGCTCATCAGAATTCTCCGCCCGAGTCCGACCCGAGCCCGTGTCTTTTTTCTCTCTCTCTCTCTCTTCCCCTTTACACAGCTGCTGTTGCAGCCATTAAAAAAAGTCCAGTTTTGTTTTTTAATGGCAAAGTGGTTATATTTCGTTTTGTTTCTTTATTAAGTTAATTTAGAAACATGATTGGAACATTTTATGTTTGTTAAATTCAAGTTTTTATTTTTTTATTTTTAAATACCAAGCGCCCAGCGCCAGAGAGTGAGTTGAGCATATGTTTGATCAGTTTAGCCTGTTCAAATAAACACGATTTGAGACATAAAATTTCATGCATTTCACAACATAAATTAAAAAAATTAAGATAAATGTGTGATACATATCAAATCGTTTGTGCTAAAAGTGGAAGCTGAAGCGCGCTTTGAAGGATAAGGAGGCGCTAGCGAGATCACTTGCATTTTTGTTTTCTTAATAAGAGTGGAACATTATTTTTATATTTAAATTTTTACTCATAAAGGTAAGAGTATACATCATTCGAAGCTGCAAATAGTTTTATTTGTGTGCACTCACAATATCAACAAAACAGTAAGTAAAGAAAACAAACAGGGTGGTCTTGATTTCGAGCAGGAACACTTCACAAAAACTGAACCGAAACTCAGCAAATACTTGCCTCACTGACATGATAAATATATTTATAGAATGCTGTAAATTACTACTTTACAATGAAATAATTCAAATAAAAAATTAAATTAACTCTTTCATTATCCTATGTAATCCGTAAAGATGCATTTCTCTCTAAAGGCGCGTTCAATGAGGAGATATGGGGTGTCAGGGTCTTCAACTTCATACTATTTTATTTTATTTTAATTTTTTTAATTTATTTTTTTTTGTTTTGTTTTTTGGGCCGCTGTGCCAAGATTGTGTTTGCATGCAGTACAAATACCCTACAGCGTTTTAGCCTCACGCTGAAAAATAACTAAATAAAATTAAAGTCACCACTGTAAAACCCAACAAGTTAGGGTAACTCAAACCATTTGAGTAAACCGATTGCCTTAAAACCCTGACAAGTTAAGTGAACTCAAACCGTTTGAGGAAACTGATTGCCTTAAATATTTAAGTTTTTAAAACTAACAGTTATGAGTGCTCTGAACTTATTTCAGTTGAGTTCACTAAAATAAGATATAAATTGCAATTTAGTAATTAAGTGATTAATTGAGCGATAATTTGCATTAGTGATGAACACCTGCTGTTAACACACAGAATCACTGAAGAAAAAGAAACAAGAACAACAACTAACTTTAGTCACAGCCTCAGATAAAATCACCTGAAATAAAATACATTAAATCTCTCAAGATCTGATTAAACAACCCCACAAACAGCATCACCAGCTCCACTTATTAATAACCAGACTTACTTTATTTCTGCCAGACATCTACAGAAGATCTTATTGAGAATTAACTAAGGTTTAGATGTTGATTTATTGTTTCATTTGAAGTAACCATGTTAGAGATCATTGTCTGCTTTAGTTGGGCTCTTGACCCTTGACTTCTGTGTTAGTTAGTTTTTTGAAACTTTTTTGAAACTTTTGAAATGAGCTGGAGCAATCCTATATTGCTAAAGTACATCATAAGGACCAAACCCAGCCAGAAAACAACATCTGTTAGGATTCTTACACCTCACACTTAATGTACACTATGAACTGAATATCAGGATACCATTTAGTTTTATTTAATTAAAACATATTCAATCAATATATAAAGAAATACAGTAATATGAGTAATATAGCTGGGCGATACATCATATATTAGTGATATAATCCCGATATTTTTGCTGACAATAGAAAATTAGGGAATATTGTGTATATTGCAATAATGTTACAATTTTCACTTATATAAAGAGTAAGACAGTTTCACTCCCCCTTTTTCATCTCACAACTATGACAGTTATAATTATATTGTGCTTGTGCTTATGTGCTTTATGTAGTCAGCACTCTGTCAAAGGTTTCTATAGAGCGCCACATTCAGGATCCGGAAGTAAAAAACTCTTTTTTTTATTTCATTATGATATATTTCATTTATCTTTCATTTTCTCTATAGGGAAATTGATTTGTAACAATGACTGATAACCCTTTAAAGACAGACCTATTGTGAGCTCCGAGATCGTCAATTGATTGTATATGTTTTTGTTGAACCCATTCATTTGCAATAATTCAACTTATTTTTGAAAATAATCAAGTTTAATAGCAGAATAAGTGGTGAAAAACGACATTACCCATGATGCATACAGAAAATTTCACCAATCAGAGAGTCACGGCCAGCAAAGCCTGCCAAAGCCTATATTTGTATAGATATGCATATTTTGCAATGAAAGTTATCACATCTGTCCGGTTAGCATAAGTGATTGTGAATCAGTTTCACCTGCTTTGGTGCAAATGAAAGTGACAACAGGTGCACTGGTGAGGAAACACTACTAGCTACACACTGAGTTTCTGGATTAACAACCCCAAATGCAGGGTTGAATCAAAAATGTGATGCTTAACAGTGATATCTATGGCAATGGACAAAAAAAAAAAAAAGAGTTACTATCCACCTTATTTTTCAACGTGGAAGTATGCAGTTTTTTCATTAAATTACGAGAAGAATAACAACATGTAGTGAATGGTAAAACGCTTTGCACTACAAACCAGTGTGTTCATAATGAAGATAATACATTCAAATAATATAGTAAGACGCACCAGTTTGCAATATCAAGCAGCAAAACGAGCCGTTTTGTACAGCTAAAAATAGCTGGAAGCGGAAGACACCGGAAGCCAGACACATTACATTTACAAATGGCTGCGCCCACTCTTACGAGAAAAATAAGGTGGATATGAGATCTGTGCATTAAGTCTTGGAGTGTAGATGCCCCTGTGCCTTGTTCTTAGTAATGTGTTTCTTTGTTCTTCTTCTTCTTCTTAAAAAAAAAACATTTAAAAATTACATTTAAATATAATTTTTTATTTTTACAATTCCAAATTGTATTTTTACTAATTTTATTTTAAAAATAAATAAATAAATCAAGAGCAAATGCAAAAAATATTGTCAAAATTCTGGAAAATATTGAGATGTTTAGCTATGTCACCCAGCCCTGATGAATAATATGGATAAACTAATTCAATTGATTTGTGTGGACAACCAGATAGTTTGGTACAAAGTTTTGTTGTAGACAACTGTACATCTACAATTTAGAGGGAGTTGAGATGCTATATTTAAATCCTAATATGCTTGGCAGATGGATCCTCATAAAAAATAGGCCAAAATCATATCAATGACTTGGTGCCATGCATGTGGAGTCACTGATGTTTCTGATCTTCATGAACCGATAGCCATTTACAAGGGCAATTCACTGCTGACATGATGGACTTTTAATAAAAACTTGGCTGTCTGTGCAGTAGAAAGTTGAAAAAAAAAAATCTGAAATTGTATATATATACATGACTATAGAAAACATAGAAAGAACTGGGACCTTCCCTTTCACCAAAAACTTTTAACACCCATAATTAATTGCCTGTGGGTGGGAATATAAAAATGTGGAAGTTCAATCTGTAGTTTTAACAAAAGCCTTGTGAAACTGCTGTTATTATCAGCACAGTACATGCATTGCCCAGTTTTTATGCATGTGCTCTGGCCCATTGTTTCATAGACAATTTTAAAACATTAAATAATTTAAAAACAAAAAAATACTGAAGTACAGTCTTTATTATATGATAATAAATAAAGTAGATTTGTTTTACTTTTTATCAAGGTGATAAAGTCTGCTGTCTAAGCCCGTTTCCCCTAAGGAAACAAGTAAGAATAATAGATTCTTAAATCTCACAAGCGGTTTTTTAAATAAAAAAAATTGATTCATGAGATATATACATATGCAAGATGTAAACTCAGAACTGTGAGAAATAACCTCTTTTTTGAGAAAATAAGTCTGAACCGTGAGATTAAATGTCACAATTACCTTTTTATTTTTTTTATCCCGTGGCAAAAACAAGCTTCCAGAGCTGTCAGATACCCTTCATGTATGTCTTTCTTCCAGTGTTCTTATTAGTCCTTTTGCTTGCAATTTGTTTCTTTGTTCTTTATATCACTGTTAGTATACGAGTGTGTGTGTGTGTGTGTGTGTGTGTGTGTGTGTGTGTGTGTGTGTGTGTGTGTGTGTGTGTGTGTGTGTGTGTGTGTGCGTGTGTGCGTGCGTGTGTGTGTTTTACCTGACAGTTCACATTGCAGTAGAATGCTTTTTTGCACTTTCCACATTTTGCAAGACCCTTTTTCCTGTACATGATGGAGAAAAAAACACACAACCACCAATGTTCATTAAAACTCTTAATGATAAAAAATAAATGTGTGTGTGTGAATGTGAAAGAACAAGCAATATTTTCATGCGACAGTACGCATGTTTCATGTGTAAATAACTTTGACTACATGAAAATATAACTTGTTCATTGGCATGCATTAATTCACTATACTTTCAAAATGACTTGTGGTTCATTCACAACTGAGACTAGAACAGAATGTGATAAAACAGCTATTAGATTGTAAAGCAGCACTCTCTCTTCGGCAGCTGTGCTGTCACCACACAGAGCCAGAGCAAATGTCCTGAGTTTGGGCAGCTGCTTCTGAACATTCTGCTGTATTTATAGATGTGTCCTTTTGGAGCTTATCTGCTGGTCATGACAGAAAAGAGAGATACATCTAAAAGTAGAGAAGGGCTTATTTATATTGTCTATAGTGCCGTCTTTTCTGTTTTTATACTGTGTTTCAGAAAACGTTAGACCGTGCCTTAGACATCTTTCACACTAAAATCAAAAAGAAAAAATAACCAATAAGTTTAGTTTTAAATTCAAACAACACTCTCTCTCAAAGATAGGCTCTGTAAATCTCAAAGCTTGTTTGCACCTCTACACAAGAGGTTATTCTGTCATTCATTCAGCTTTACCAGAACACTCAAATAAATAATAACATTTTCTAACGAAATGAACTACCCTTTAAGCTGTAGAAATGCTTAAAGTTCAAGTAACAAATGAGAACGTACACATTATTATTATTTTTTTTTGCAATAGCTACATTAAGAGAATAATTTGTTACTCAATAATGATCATAAACACAGTAGCCTAAACCATCAAAAATAAAGTGCGAACATGTCCAATAGCCTAAATAAATCAATTCAATTCAATTCAATAAAAGATTAAAAAAAGGAAAGTAAAGCACCTTGTAAAGCACTGTTCACAGATGAATCCTCTCTCGTTGACAGACAGTATGTATGAATAAGCGGGACACGAGAACAGCAATTCACCGACTCCATACGCTCTGCTCACCCGCAGTCCTCTGCCCTTCCCCGGGCTGTCAAACTGCTCAATGCCCGCGATGCCCTCCGACTCCATCATGACACACTACCCTCTTAACGGTAGCCCGCACCGGTGTCCCGGGTTCTGAGGTTCTGAGATTTTTGATATAAATGGGTGGAGCATATTTGAATATTTATGAGTTTCTCCAACATGCGTGTGGAGTTGTCCACGCCCGAGTCTCAGAATTTATTTGGGGAAGGTAATGATTAATGAATCTAGTTAATAGATTTTATATCAGAAAGTAATCAAGTTGAATCGTCATGTATGCGAACGTATGCCTTAATTACAAATCGTAATAGTTGTATAGTTTGTAATGTTGTTAAAGTAGGCTAAGCATGCAACCAAAGGAATATCTTGCAAGTCAAGCACAAAACGGTTTTTCGTGGATCAAGCTTGGCTTCTTTTTGAGTCTGCCCTTTTTTTTTTTAGAATTTTCTCCACTGTTTTTGTCGAATCCACCTATAAATATAGCATTTCACATGTAACTCTGCATGAAGCTACTAGATGGCAGTAACATTTCAGAGATTGTCGGTCATAATCTCACACGTTGTGGGTCTGACTTCAAATAGATCAAGTTGTAGCACGTGGTTCAGGTAGCTTATTACTTTGCAACGGTCAGTTTTATATGTAATGAAACTAAATATTCAGTACCTCCACACTTTGTTTCGGGCCTCTGTAGGTATTTCAGTGGTGTTCACCTGTGGGTTTAATCAACCTGTATGAGAGGTTTTAGGTTTAGAATTAGCACTATTAACTTTTTTTTCATTTTTTCATTCATTCTGCAAGCTTTTCAACTCAATTAATACAATGTTAATATTACAATGTCATTTAAGAATCAATACCAAGTTTAAGCAGTAAAATTAGTTACAAAACCCTTTGGTTTTGGTTATTTTGCAATAGCCTAATTTCAAGGGGTGAGAACCAGATAAGTGCCATTTTTGGTGAAATGGATATATATACAGGTGCATCTCAATAAATTAGAATGTCGTGAAAAAGTTCATTTTTTCTTGTAACTCATTTCAAAAATTGAAACTTTCATATATTTTAGATTCATTACATGTAAAGTTAAACATTTCAAAAGTTTTTTTTGTTTTAATTTTGATGATTAGAGCTTACAGCTCATGAAAGTCAAAAATCAGTATCTCAAAATATTAGAATATTTACATTTGAGTTTCAATAAATGACCATCCATACAGTATAAATTCTGGGTATCTCTTGTTCTTTGAAACCACAATAATGGGGAAGACTGCTTACCATTGTTTATGGTTGTGTATTACTTACAGCTTGGTGCTCTGCGCAGGTGTGTCCTCAACTGTTTAGGTTGTGATGGTCTCAGCAGATTGGGTAGTGCTTGGTAGCTGTTCCACCAAAGAAATATAAAAATATACAATAACAGATGTAATGAAAGTATGTCCAAAACAAAGTTCTTTTAGGGAAATTTCCAATTCTCTAAAACAGCCATGTGAGAAAATTTGGTTGTTTAACTTTATTAGTTTGTTGAAATGATTAAAATGAGAATTAATATATTGATTATATTACAAACTACAGAAAAAGACAATAAGTGAAAAATATACTAAATAAGTATATGTTTACAGTCTGTATGAATATATGTACAACATACAATAATAATTAAAAAAAAATCTAGAAAGCAAGCAAATGCATCATTTATTTTGCATTCCACAATTTGATGTTTATGCATAAAATAATGGTTCTTAATTGGCATCGATGGTTCCATGAAGAACCTTTAACATTGATGGATTTTTCCATTGTGCTGAAAGTTTCTTCCTGGAGAAAGCCTCCTTAGATTATTAAATGTTCTTCCTACATACATTGGTTCTTTGAATAACTGATCACTGAAAGGCTCTTTGAACCCAAAATGGTTCTTCTATGGCACTGCTGTGAACACCTCCTTTTGGAAACATTACTTTTAAGAGTGCAGATTATTAACTACAATATGAGACAGCAACTCCCGCTGGGATAATGAAAGAAAACGTGTGCTTTATCTACAGTACAAGTGTATGGCACTATGAAATGCATATTGTACCTGTAATAATGGGGTGCACCCCTAAAATTATTGGAGTGTCAAAGTATTAAAACAAATGTTTGTGATGCTCACTGACACTATTTCTTTTTTCAGTGTGCAGGATGACACAAAAGATGAGGATGATCTTGACAAAAAGTGCAGAATCACTGGAAGAGTCAGACACCACTTTTCAGACCTGGGACAACGGAAACATCACAGATTTTTGCTCCCTATCAACAGCCACACTGAAAAAAAGAAGAAATGTTTCTATTTTTTTTAAGGTAAGTGGTTGCAAACAATTTATTTTAGCTACATTTGAAAAAATAATTGTTGAAATTTAGTCACCTAAATGTATGTAAATGTAGCTAAAATAATTTGATTGCAACCACTTACCTTAAAATTTGTTTCGTAAATTCAATGAATCTTTTTTTTTTATTTATTATTTTGTTTTTTGAATGAGCAAGTGAGTCAAGCACAAAGGTAAGTATGTGACGTAGAGATGCTAGTTTATTTGGAAGCAGTAAAAGTTGAGGCAGATCCAAAACATGATGCAGTTGTACTTTTAAAAACCAGGCAGAATTAAGGCTATTACAAGCCAATATAACAAGACATGCTATCCATGATGCTGAAAGAAACAGATCCTCCTCCACACAAGCACTGTACATGTTCAACCTCCTCGATATAACTCTGCTAGCAGTACAGTCCCACCCACACCACACAGCACCTCAGGATTCTCCAAACACTGCCACCCTTAGATATTAATGACAGCCTGTGAAAGCTGTACTCTTTATTTACTTCATAAAGGTACTTTTATACATACTTACATAGATGTGGATTATTTGTAGCAGAATGGTTACACTGTTGGTTTGATTGTGTAAACAAGGTTGATTTTATTTCACTGTTGTAAAACGCATAAGCAATGTTGACAGTGTTATAAAAAACAGTAAACGCATAGAACTTTTTTTCAGAATCTGTACACTAATGCACTTTATAAATAACTTTATACAGTTATTTTATGTACTCATCAATTATTGTACATTTGTTTTTTGAAACAAAGGTTATAAGAACAGCCTCTGTTGTTACATACAACTGAAACAATGATGTTGAATATATATGAAACTTGTATGGCCTGAAGGTATAATATGTACAAGACATTCTGTACCAAAAGTAACATAACCACATCGTTTTTTAGTAAATGCACTTTTCTTAAATAAAAAAAAAAAAAAAAGGAAAACATGTCCTTAAAAGGCAATGCAGTCTCCCTCACACACAAAATATTTTTCAGTAAAGCTGCTTTGAAACGATGTGTATTGTGAAGAGTGCTATAAAATACATTTGACATCTGAGTGTTCTCCACTACATAAATACTAGTCCAACATTCCTACAATACTAAATGTGTTCCTCTTGCGAAGGAATGCAACCTGCCGGGGAGACGAAATAGTCACACAGAAGGTTTCGTTGCATTTCTGCCGTAACTAATGCATTGTGTTCCTCTCTTTGCTCGAGCGGCTGGCAAGTCCCATGCCCTCGATTCCTCCAGGTTCCCTCAACTATGCTGTGGTCCCCATTCTTCAAATCTGCAAAGGCTGGAGGTGTATATGCCTCAGACCTGCGCTCGCGGAGGAAGTTATGGATGCATAGAGAGGCCATAGTGATCTTCTCCACTTTGTCTGGCTCCAAGAATATGGTGCTCCTGAAAACCCGTAACCTGTTTGCTAGAATGCTGAATGCATTTTCTGCAACTCTACGTGCTCTTGAAAGACGATAGTTCAGTACCCCCTGACTGTGGTCCATCTGTTTATTTGGATATGGCTTCATGAGATCAGGCCTTAATGGATACGCCTCATCACCCACAAACATGTACGGCATTGTTATGTCACTGTTGGGCAATGTTTCAGGTGGAGGAAAATTCAGCAGACCCTGATCCATCGCTTTACACAAGTCAGAGTGAGCGAATAGTCCAGCATCAGAGACCTTATCTTGGGTTTCCAAACTGGCATAGATGAACTTGTAATTTGCATCCACAGCAGCCATTATTGTCACATATAATCTGCCCTTGTTATTATGGTCAAGGCAGCCACTTTTTACTGGAGGCTGTATATAAATCGGTTTTCCACCAAGCGCACCAAGGCAATGTGGAAATTGCCATTTCAATTCAAAGTCCTGGGCTATCGCCCGCCATTCTGACTCTGTTGATGGTGTCTAGCAATAGAACAGAAAAACAAGACAAAGATTTGTACACTGATTCTTATATATTTCTCACATGTGATAAAAAATAAAACTGCAGTACTGTGAATATGAATTCATGACTTGACACTTATGACTTGTCACTTTATGACTTGACTTGTACTACAAAATAATTACATAAACAAATTAAAGCATTACCCTGTCGCAATGAAAATATTGTGAGATGAGGTTTTAGATATATTGCTTAACAGAGAATTTCATCTTTGTGTGTAGTATTGGAAATCAACAGTGAAAGATGCATTCAGATGCTTGACTGAAATACTGTGACCAGGAAGGAACATGTTCAGTTCACCTGTTTTTGCTGTGGCCACAACAAATTAACTTGTTGGAACATGACAATTTTTGTCAAGGTAACGACATCCATAACATTTTACTTTGAATAAAGAATGACAAAGCCAGTTAAGACATGGCAATATTATATTATGCACAATGTCTTGCCTGTGACAGAATTATGAAGTTTGAATTTTGTTATTAATATATGCTAAACACTGCATATAAAAAATATTTTGATTCATCCCATCCCAAAGTATTTTAAATCTTTTTTTTAGTGGTTTAATATTTCTGTATATTTATAGTTATATCTTCATATATTTTCCTCTTAAATTCATGCTTCTCTTCACCCAGTTAATGTTCTGCATTAGCCATTTTACTACACAAGTATATACAGGTGCTGGTCATATAATTAGAATATCATCAAAAAGTTGATTTATTTCACTAATTCCATTCAAAAAGTGAAACTTGTATAATGTATACATTCATTCCACACAGACTGATATATTTCAAGTGTTTATTTCTTTTAATTTTGATGATTATAACTGACAACTAATGAAAACCCCAAATTCAGTATCTCAGAAAATTAGAATATTACTTAAGGCCAATACAAAGAAAGGATTTTTAGAAATCTTGGCCAACTGAAAAGTATGAACATGAAAAGTATGAGCATGTACAGCACTCAATACTTAGTTGGGGCTCCTTTTGCCTGAATTACTGCAGCAATGCGGCGTGGCATGGAGTCGATCAGTCTGTGGCACTGCTCAGGTGTTATGAGAGCCCAGGTTGCTCTGATAGTGGCCTTCAGCTCTTCTGCATTGTTGGGTCTGGCATATCGCATCTTCCTCTTCACAATACCCCATAGATTTTCTATGGGGTTAAGGTCAGGCGAGTTTGCTGGCCAATTAAGAACAGGGATACCATGGTCCTTACATTTACATTTACATTTATGCATTTAGCAGACGCTTTTATCCAAAGCGACTTACATTGCATTCAAGTTACAGTTTTACATTTGATCAGCTCTTGCTTTCCCTGGGAATCGAACCCATGATCTTGGCATTGCTAGCGCCATGCTCTACCAGTTGAGCTACAGGAAAGTTAGCTTAAACCAGGTACTTAAACCAGGTACTGGTAGCTTTGGCACTGTGTGCAGGTGCCAAGTCCTGTTGGAAAATGAAATCTGCATCTCCATAAAGTTGGTCAGCAGCAGGAAGCATGAAGTGCTCTAAAACTTCCTGGTATACGGCTGTGTTGACCTTGGACCTCAGAAAACACAGTGGACCAACACCAGCAGATGACATGGCACCCCAAACCATCACTGACTGTGGAAACTTTACACTGGACCTCAAGCAACGTGGATTCTGTGCCTCTCCTCTCTTCCTCCAGACTCTGGGACCCTGATTTCCAAAGGAAATCAGGGACCATTTAAAGAGACCATTTAAAAGAGACCATTTAAAGAGACCATTTAAAGGCCTTTGCAGGTGTTTTGAGTTAATTAGCTGATTAGAGTGTGGCACCAGGTGTCCTCAATATTGAACCTTTTCACAATATTCTAATTTTCTGAGATACTGAATTTGGGGTTTTCATTAGTTGTCACTTATAATCATCAAAATTAAAAGAAATAAACACTTGAAATATATCAGTCTGTGTGGAATGAATGTATACATTATACAAGTTTCACTTTTTGAATGGAATTAGTGAAATAAATCAACTTTTTGATGATATTCTAATTATATGACCAGCACCTGTATGTATTGTAAATACTGTAAATGCCTTACCATCTTGCCAAAAAGCGTTAATTTTATATGACTTTATAAGTTAATCAATTACATTAATAAACTTCACTTTACAGTAATTTAACATTTATTTTAGGCTATAATATTTCATTTCAAACTAATCATTAATAGACTATTTTAGAAAGGATTATTATAAAGATAAAATTAGTGGTTTTCATTGGGACATTAGTGTTTGTGAACGAATTGTTTCATTTTGTGAAAGAGTCACTGTTTTGAAGGAATCATTTGAGCCAATGCTTTAATGAGTCACTAATAACACATAAATCAGATGCTCATTTATTGCCACTGACTGGGTAGACCTACAGAAATAGAGTCAAAGATTTACTGACATGATTGTTCAGCACTTACAGTATTTATGATGCTTTAAATAGTATATTATTATGTTTATACATATTCTTTTAACATATTGATAATAAAAAAATATTCAAACTTCATTTGTATGCTGTCTACGCATTGCATGTGCAATATAATATAGCCATATCTTCATGCCACACTGTCATCCTTAATTCAAAATAAAATGTTATTTATTAACAAAGTTGAGTTTTTGTTATTTATAATTTCAATTTCTGATAATCCCAGGTTGCTATGGTTGTTTACACATTAAAAGTTGTTCCCTCAACGTATGATCTTGAGGCCATGACTTTGCATTGCATGGTCACGATACATTATCACATCCCAACAAGTTCAAATGTCGATGTCACAAAAAAACTAAATAAACCCAAAACGTCCCTTCTGTATTAAAAGTATTTTGTGGTTTATTACTGCAGCAGATGTTTATGATGGAACTCATTTCACTGAAAAGTGCCAAGTAATAAATGTGCACTGTACTTGAGTAAATGGTGGTAATCGGAGCTTACCTTCAGGAAGTCTTTCTTCATAAGCTGGTACAGAGCGCCACAGGTCTCCATAACTATCTGTGAAATAGTGCTGGCCCCAATCCTGTACTGTGCACTGAGGGAACTGAATGTTTTGCCTGCATAAGAAATAAATTACAAAATGCACACTAACAGACCCTTACAATGGATAATAGTTAAAGCAGTAGCTATGCTGATATCGCCCTGGCAGACCCACCTGTTGCCAAAAACCGCAAGGTCACAGATAGGCGATCTCTTGGGGATATCGCCCGTCTCATTTTTGTGTGCTGCTTGGTAATGAGGGGCCCGACCATCTGCAGCAGAAACTCAAACTCCTCTGCTGTCATCCGCAGCAGCTCCCCGAACCCATTCTCATCAGTCATCTATCAGAGATGCAAACAGGTAAGGGGGGAAAAGGTGAGAACATTGCACGGATCGGGGGCATGCTCCATACGGAATTTATTTTAAAGATATTTGCTTCACATGCTCATTTATAATTACTTTAAGTTATTTTTAAAATATTTTTTATTACCTTATGTCCAAAACTGTAATTTTCCCACACACACACGCAAAAAAAAAGTAACATTGTTGCAACATTTTACAAAAATCAAGATTGAATATATTTGGTCAAAATCCCATGTTATAAAAGATGTAAATGTCTGACCATCTTGCCAAAAAGCGTTAATTTTAAATGACTTTATAAGTTAATCAATTACATTAATAAACTTCACTTTACAGTAATTTAACATTTATTTTAGGCTATAATATTTAATTTCAAACTAATCATTAATAGACTATTTTAGTAAGGATAATTATAAAGATAAAATTAGTGGTTTTCATTGGGACATTAGTGTTTGTGAACGAATTGTTTCATTTTGTGAAAGAGTCACTGTTTTGAAGGAATCATTTGAGCCAATGCTTTAATGAGTCACTAATAACACATAAATCAGATGCTCATTTATTGCCACTGACTGGGTAGACCTACAGAAATAGAGTCAAAGATTTACTGACATGATTGTTCAGCACTTACAGTATTTATGATGCTTTAAATAGTATATTATTATGTTTATACATATTATTTTAACATATTGATAATAAAAAAATATTCAAACTGCATTTGTATGCTGTCTACACATTGCATGTGCAATATAATATAGCCATATCAATATAATATATAGCCAAATACAGGCTATTTAAGACAATATTGGCTAGACGGCAATGCAGACCTAAAATGTTTGCGCTCACTCTCTTCACAGTTCCCACATCTCAGAAACCCCAATACATAAAATCTATCTTTTCATAACTGAATTTAAAAAGTTATGACCAGTCTTGAAGGAAAAAAAAATAGATGACTAACGTTTTAAGACTAAGTTAGTCTAATCAGTTTGTGCAGCCGGTGTTCTGAAATATTCGGTGTCTGAGATTTTCGGTGACGCTGGGCGGAGCAGACATGAATATTCATGAGTTTCCTGTTTCGCGTTAAAGCGCCACTGAAAATGACTCTGTTTTCAGAATAAGAAATGCTTCAAAGTGTGATGAAGTTCAGCAGGCATTTAGGCTACTGTTAATTTAGGCACAATAGTTTGTAGATTGTCGTATGGTATGTTAAATTATTACAGCTATTAATTTGTTGATGTGCCTGAGGATACACTCCAAATTACTGAGCCAACAAACATTTTTGTTTATGTACCTAATTTATTTAGACAATCTTTAAAACTGTTAATAACTGATATAAATGTATCTTTGCTGTTGTTGACATAAAGTTTCAGTTGTGATCATTCTGTGGTGTTTCTTATTGTTTGCTCAGATGGTAGCTTATATAACATCAACCCAACTTTAGTAATAAATTATTTTTTTTGTAATATATTTAAATTGTAATATAATCATTCTTAACACAGTGTTCCAAATGGTTAGAAACATGGTGTGATGATAAAAGATAAAGTTATTATGTGGCTATTTAGCATTTATGAATACAATAAAGACAGCAGGTTATTTTTGGTGCTAGTTTTAATCGCAAATGTGTGTATAGAGAAGACAACATAACCTAACCCTTTAATCGCCGACGGCGATTTCTATTCTATTCTATTCTATTCTATTGACTGAATGGCTAGATGACAGAGCCCAGTGGTGCACAATAACATGTAATGACCAATTATATATAAGACTCATTTATTAGATTTTGCACTGTTGTGTTGAAGATGGATGAGGCTAAATTCAAAGCACTGACAGACTTTAAAAGATTTGGAAAGATACCTCAGGGTCTTTCCAGACATGACAAATTCATATTTCTAAGAAGGGCTAAAAGCTTCATTTTTGAAAGTAAGTAATGGAAAATGTACACCTGGATTTAGTGGCTTCACTGGTTGTTTATAATCATTTTTATACTTTTTAGATGAAGCTTTGTATTATATTAAAAAAGGAAGGTACTTTGGCAAAAGTGGTCAGCACGAAAAAAAGTGCCCAAGAAATTTTTGAAGAGCTCCACAGCAGCCCAACAGGTGCTCACTGTGGCATTCAAAAAACCCTGGATACCATAAACAAGCGCTTTTATTGGAGTTTAATATGTGAATCCTTCGTCATGTTTTCATACATCTATTATTCCATCAAAACTGATTTTGATAATATATTTTAGGCCAAACACTGTGCTGCTTGTCAAAAAAAGCAATGTTCTCTGAAGAACCCAACAGAATATACCCCTATCGTGGTAATTCATGTTTTTATGAAAAACACAAGGAATATTTTTGTTACAGCAATTTTATATATTAAACATGAATGTTTATTAGGTGGCACAGCCTTGGGGTATAGTGGGAAAGCTCACACCAACGAAAGAAGGCTACCAGTACATCTGTGTGATGGTAGATTACTTCACAAAGTGATGTGAGGCTTTCCCACTGAAAACCAAAAGCGCAGAGGAGGTAGACACTTGGCTATGTTAGATTATTATCATTATATATAAACACTACAGTGTATTTTAAAGTTGCACTACCGTATTCATTCATGTGTTGTAAATCTTATATTGTTTAGATTGCATGTGACTCTTGCAACAGCTGATACCACTGGGACTGCATAAACAGGCCAAGTTTGGAGGCATATTTTATTTGTCTGGGATGTCAAGGCCCTATTTAAACTGTTTTTTGTTTTCTTCCCCCAATATGTCTTGTCCACATACACATTTGTACATAAAACTTAACACCAAATCATTTGATGTCTTTAATGTATTCAGTATTATAACTTCATTTCTTTAACTGTGCAAATTAATATGTGGTATGTTACTTTAGCTACTTAATTCATGTGAAATGATTTTTGCTAACGAAGTACTACAATCTGTTATTTACCAGCTGAACAAGCAAAGCTAAATATTGTATCAGATCTTTATGCCACCTTAGATATTTGTATACAAGTTATCAAACAAAACTTTAAAAGCCCCTGGAAAGGGTTTATAACACATGTTAATGGCATATCCTAATGACAGGCAGGCAAATCAATTGCTGTAATCATGAAATCAAACATAACATATACAATCTACAAACTATTGTGCTCAAATGAACAAAACTTCAAAAGCTAAAAAAAAAAAAAAAAAAAAACTAAATGAGCTGGATCGCCACCGTCGCTGAAACATAATTACATTACGTGAAACTTTCTGTGCGGTGACGATCCTAGAGTGCACTGATATCTTCAGTGGCGCTTTAACGCGAAACAGGAAACTCATGAATATTCATGTATGCTCCGCCCAGCGTCACCGAGAATCTCAGACACCGAATATTTCAGAACACCGGCCCCAGTTCTTTATTTACCCTCTTTCTCATTGAGTTCTCACTGAAAGGTGAGGAGTTTGCATCTATGATCTATTGTATGACAAGCACAAACACATAGTTTCTACCTGAATAAATTAACACACACTTAGGCTTTTCAATTATTCGAAACAAAAACAAAGCAGACGAGCTTCGACGAGCCGCGCAGGTAGCTACTTGTGTCCACTGCAAAATGATTTATTTACCTCCAGCTCCCTCTGCAGAACAGACAACCCAGGCTGCTCGCGACGTCCCGGACATTCTCTCTTCCATATTCGTTTAATTTTCTTTTTCTGTTTCTGTTTCTCGCTGCAAATCAGCGCACAGACAACTCGAAAAGCAAGCTGCTTACTCACAACCGCGTCAGGGTCCATTGTTATTGAGAACTCTTCTTCTTCGTTGTTTTACGGCAGCTGGCATCCATAACGTTGCATTTCTTCTTCTTCTTCTTCTAGTTTTACGGCGGATCGCAGACTAACAAGTGCATTACCGCCACCTATCTCTAAAATGGACCATTGACACTCTACCTACAATCTCATAATTAACCTCCCAACCCATCTTCAAACACCTTTATCTTTCCCTTTTCTCCTCCACCCGCCCAGAGTCTTCATAGAGTTTCATTCGGCGCTGCGTGTTCAGCTCCTCCGTCCACCCTCATCCTCTCAAGCGGGATTTGAAGGAGAAAAGAGAAAAGAAAAGAAACAAAAATAAATAAATATATATATAAACACTTATACTCGCTTGTTCAAACCAGTTCTTCCTAGATATTGTAACATGATTTCGTATTTCTTTCCTGATTTAATAAATTCTTAATTGTAAACTGTTCGCCCTTATTCTCTAGTTCGTCTTTCAACTCATTTCTTTCAGCATTATACTTCCTGCAGTACATTATAACATGTTCGACTGTTTCATTAACATCACATACCTCACATAGCCCTGTTGGATGTTTATTTATTAAATGCATTGTATTGTTCAACCTTGTATGCCCCAATCGCAACCTTGTAATCATGTTCTCCTCAACTCTGCTCCATCCTGATACTCTTCCCTTACCCACTGTTGACTGAATTTGATACAAATGCCCTTTGTCCCATAACTGCTGCCATAATTTCCATATATTCTTTTTGATAATTGATTTAATTTCTGATCTACTAAAAGGAATCTGAATATCAACTGTTTCTTGTTCTATGGCCTTTTTAGCTAAATTATCTGCCTCTTCATTACCTTTCAACCCAATGTGAGCCGGCACCCACAGAAACTGAACTTTTATACTAATTTGCTTAAGTGAATGTAATTCTTGAATAATCTCTATTATCATATCTTGTCTTGTTTTTGACTTCCGTAAGGGCTGCACGATATTGGAAAAAACTCACATTGCGATATTTAGTTTTTCTGCAATATATATTGCGATAAAAAAAAAAAAAAACATCACCAGATGATTTTATTCTCTATTTGTAAAAAAAAAATCAATGATTGGGGTGATTTTATAGGTGAGTAAATCAGCATAGAAAATAAACAAATTACAACCATAACATCTGCGTGGCTCTTACCTTGTCTACACCTGACACGCGAGACGTCACAAAATACTGTAGAACCCATAATCAGTGATGCTGTCTGTCTACACTGGATGCATGCGCGGCGCGACAAATTCCCGCTCTAATCCCGGTCTAAATCCCCACTCTAATCCCGGTCTAAATCCCCGCTCTAACTGATGCCTCGCTCTATTTATGACGTACTGACACAAAAGTTCAAATGATTTGTAACAGTAGCTTTGTAGCGTCCAGTGTAGACCACTAGCGTAGCCAGAAATGTTAAAGTGGGTGGGCCTACATCAAACTGGGTGGGCCAAGTGTGTAGCATATGAAAACTGCATGTCAAATTGCCAACAATAAAATACAGCACCAAGGTTCATTACACAGTACTTCTAAAGCATGCATTAACATTAGTAATTTGTTATATGTTCATTTCAAAATTTAGGACATTATTACAATTCAAGAGCTGTTTAACAAAGATGAATAAACACGGTAACAAATGTATTGCTAATGTTATTTAATGCATTAACTAACGTTAACTAAAGGAAGTTTATTAAAAAGCATTACCTCAGTGTGAAACAACGAGGATTCGCAGATGATTTCATAATCAAACATCTGTCAGTTCACGCACATCGAGGACCGCAGAAATGTGCGCAGCTGCAAATTATGCAGTTTGTTGTGGCGACCAGGATCTAGCACAAAGTTTATGTGTTTCTTTCCACAAAGGACGCATCTTTTTAGCGGATCAAACACTGTACCTATGCTAATATGATGCTTCAAACATGCTTGGTTCAGAAGTTTCCGATCGATAAATCCAGCACCAGCAGGTGGTCTGTCAGGTTTCATTTGTAGACGGTCCGGATTTATTGCTAAGACTTTTACTTTTTAAAGAAATTATCTGATTTATGATTGCTCAACTCGGCTATTTTCAAATTTAACTTCACAAACGCGCGCATTTTACTATATCCTTACGACGTAAACATAACATTGTGGGTGGGACTAACAGAAACGAACGAATCATCATCATTTTGACAAACGTGATGCACCTATAGGAAGAGGGAAAACTAAGAAACGACCTGTAATTGACCATGAAAGCAAGCTTTAATATTTTTTTAATAAATATATAAAATTACAGTGAAATAAGACGTTTATTATATTGTTTAATACATTACATCCATTTGGAAATTACCAACTGAACATCTCATTGGGTGGGCCACAGATGAAAGTGGGTGGGCCCAGGCCCACCCGTAGCTACGCGACTGGTGTAGACAGACTTTGGGGCCATAGGCCGTTCACATGTCGTGGCTAAAAACGCGTGGAAAACGCCACCCGCGCTGCTTTCTCCTTCTTTCCTAAGCGCTCTGGAGCTTGCGCTTTCGTGGCTTCTGCCGTTGCTAAGCAACCTTGATCAGCGCTCTCCTCGACAACGCGGAAGTTTCAGCAAAGGATAAATGGATTTCCAGCACTGAAATCTTGCAGTAGCTCTGCTACTAAATTTATTTAAAAATGGATATCTCTGTACAGCTGTCGCGTCTGGTGTAGATGCAGTGTCTGTGTGTGAGCAAAGAAAACAATCAGTATATACTGTATATATATAACGAAAAGTATAGGCCTACTAAACATCGCACATCCTGCAATGTGACTATTGCGGATGCGCACATCGCGATATCGATGCTGAAACGATATATCGTGCAGCCCTACTTCCGTTCATTCAAATTTATTAGAGCTGAACTTGAATCTGAACAGATTACGATCTTGGGTACTTTAACTTCACTAATCCACCTTATTGCCATAATTATTGCAAACATCTCTCCAGTAAACACTGATAAACAATCTGATATTCTACTGCTCTTATTCACTTTTAACTTTGGTATTATGAATGCAGAACCCACATGACCTGTTTTTGGATCTTTTGAAGCATCTGTGTAAATTTGTATGTATTCTCCATACCGTGACCCCATATATTCCCTTACATCATATACCTCTGTTTTGTATGATCCTTCCTTTTGTCTTCTTTCTAATAAGCTAAGATCAACTTTTGGTTGGGGCATAACCCACATTGGCACTGCAGATAAAGGAATTATTGGAGCATATCCTACCTCTTCCAGTCTCATATCTCTTACTAATTTCCCCACTCTCCATCCAAAACTATTACTCTCTCTTCTCATGTTCCCAACTAGTTCTCAACACTTTTTTTGTAGGGTGATTTTCATTCTGCCCACTTAAGTTTGCCCAGTAGGATACTATTAACTGTTGTCTTCTTATCTGTAATGGCATTTCTCCCATCTCTACTTGAAGAGCTGTAACTGGAGATGTTAGAAATGCCCCACAACATATTCTTAGGGCTTGGGACTGAATTCTATCTAATTTAATTAAATTAGATTTATTTGCCGATCCGTATACCAAACAACCATAATCCATTATAGATCTTATCATGGATATACAGTGCCCTCCACTAATATTGGCACCCTTGGTAAATATGAGCAAAGGCGGCTGTGAAAATAAATCTGCATTGTTTATCCTTTTTATCTTTCATTCAAAAAATTTTCATTCACAAAATTCCTACTTATCATTGAAGTAAAACAATTGAAAGTGGGGAGAAAATCTCATTGTGAAATAAATGCTTTCTCTAGTTCATGTCGCCCACAATTATTGGCACCCAATTATTGCAACGTCCTTTCCCCAAGATAACAGCTCTGAGTTTTGTCCTATAATGCCTGAAGAGTTTGGAGAACACCTGATAAGAGATCAGAGACCATTTTCTTCATCCAGAATCTCTCCAGATCCTTCAGATTCACAGCTTCTTCTCTTCAGTTCACCTCACTCATTTTCTGTAGGGTTCAGGTCAGAGGACTGGGACAGCCATGGTAAAATATTTATTTTGTGCTCAGTGACCCATTTTTGTGTTTATTTTGATTTTTTTTGGGATTGTTGTCCTGGTGGAAGATCCAAACGGCCCATTATAAGATTTCTAACAGAGGCAGTCAGGTTTAGATTTTTTATCTGTTGGTATTTGATAGAATCCATGATGCCATGCATCTGAACAAGATGTTCAGGACCTCTGGCAGAAAAACAGACCCACAACATTAAAGATCCAGCAGTATATTTAACCGTGGACATGGGGTACTTTTTTATCCCTGTTTGTACTAAACTCATCTGGTGGGTTTGCTGCCAAAAAGCTCTTTTTTCAGTTTCATCTGACCATAGAAGCCAGTGCCATTTGAAGTTCCAGTCGTGTCTGACAAATGAATTTGCTGGAGTTTGTTTTTGGATGAGTGAGGAGAATTTTCCTTGAAACCCTCCTGAACAACATGTGCTGATATAGGGGCTGTTTGATATATTTCTTTTAGGTTTCTGACCCCAAGACTCAACTAATCTATACAATTCTCCAGCTGTGATCCTTGGAGAGTCTTTGGCTACTCAAACTCTCCTCCTCAGCGTGCATTAGGACGATATAGACACGTCCTCTTCCAGGCAGATGATTAACATATTTAGTTGATTGGAACCTCTTAATTATTACCCTGATGGTGGAAATGGGGATTTTCAATGCTTTAACTCTTTCTTACAGCCACTTTCTATTTTGTGATGCTCAACAATCTTGTTCTGCTCATCAGAACTATATTCTTAGGTTTTACTCCTTGTGATGGATGATTAAGGGAATTTGGCCTTTGTTTTCCTCATATTTATAATCCTGTGGAACAGGAAGTCATGGCTGGACAATTTCATGCTCCTAGTCACCCTGGTGTGCTAAAAAATATAAATATGAATGGGAATATACTTCAGAGATATTTTACTCATACGAATTTCTAGGGGTGCCAATAATTGTGGCCAACATTCATTGGAGAAAAACATTTATTACATCATGAGATTTTCTCCCCAATTTCAATTGTTTTACTTCAATGATAGGTTAGAATTTTGTGATTTTTTTGAGTGAAAGATCAAAAGGATAAACAATGCAGATTTATTTTCACAGCCGCCTTTGCTCATATTTATCAAGGGTGCCAATATTAGTGGAGGACACTGTATATATAGCTTTTAAAGCCAATCTATCTGCTCCCCATTCCTGACCCGAAATACCCCTCATCACATTCACTACTCGCTTACATCTTCCCACCATCTTTTCTATATGTTCTCTCCAGGTTAATCTACTGTCAAACCATGCTCCTAAAAATCTTACTGTATATACACGTTCTAGATCTTGTTTATATAGTTTTAACTTAATATCAACTTTCCTCTTCATATTTGTGAAAAGTATTATTTTAGTCTTTTCCACTGAAAACTTAAAACCATTTTCCCTTGACCACTTTTCTACTTCATTTAATGCACATTTCATTTTACTTATATTATAATCTATATTCTTTCCTTTAAACCAAAGAGCCCCATCATCAGCAAACAGAGATTTCCCCAGACTTGAATGTATCCTTGAAAAAACATCATTAATCATGATGATAAATAACAGTGGACTTATTACACTGCCCTGAGGTGTTCCATTATCGATTATTCCACTAGAGGATATATCATCACCAACCTTCACCCTAATACTTCTTCCAATTAAAAATTCTTTAATCCAGTTATACATTCTTCCTTTTATACTCAACTTTTCTAATTTTATTAACAATCCCTCTTTCCACAACATATCATACGCCTTCTCTCTATATATAAAAAAAAAACAGCAATGACACTCTCCTTGTTTACAAATGCCTTTCTTATTTCATCTTCTAAAGATACTATTGAATCCATAGTCCCCCTTCCCCATCTAAACCCACTTTGATAAGGAGAGAACCAGTTCCTTTTTTCCAAATGATATGTCATTCTGTCTGTTATCATTCTCTCCATAACCTTACATAAATGAGAAGTTAAAGCTATTGGACGATAATTTGTAGGACTGCTTGGATCTTTTCCGGGCTTTTTAATAGGTATAATTAGTGCTTCCTTCCAACTTTGAGGAAGTATACCTTCCATCCATATTCTATTATAGAATGCTAACATCACCTTCATAGAATTTTCACTAAAATGCTTCATCATGCTATAACTTACTCCATCCATTCCTGACGCAGATTGTTTCATTCTTCTTACTGCATTCTCTAATTCACTCATAGAGAATGGGACCTCTAGCAAATTATTACCAGTCACCTTTTTCCCCATTAAATCTGGATACTCTTTTAACACATCTTTCCTTATTTCCTTACTCTCAGTTAAATTTTCTGAGCTATTTACATTCATAAACGTCTTTAAAAACATTTCTGCTTTCTTTCCATCCTCCACAGCAATTTCTCCTCCTATACTTAAAACGGTATTCCTTATTTTTTTTTATTCCTTTCATTTTCTTAATCATGCCCCACACCTCTTCTACTGGTGTATTCTTACCTATTTCATTACAGTATGACCTCCAATACTCTATTTTGGTTTTCCTTACTGTCCTTCTTACATCTGCTTGTGCTTTTTTATATTCTATTAAATCTTGAAAATTATGTGTTTTCCTAACTCTCTTAAATGCTTTCCTTTTCTTTCTAATAGCTTTTTTACATTCTTCATTCCACCATGTAACTATCTTATTCTGCCTTCCTCTTCTCCCCTTTGGTATATATTTATTTGCTGCAATCTGTATGGCTTGTACTATTTCTTTACTTATCATCTCTACCGATCTATCTGATTCAATTATAATATTCTTTAATCCCTCTTCACTTAATCTCATAAATTCTTCCCAACTCGCTTTATCATACTTCCAATTACCAATACCTCCTTTACTTACATCATTTCTTCTTACGTTTACTCTTACTGATGTCATAATGGGATAATGATCACTCCCAATAGTATCTTGTCTCATTATTTCCCATTCAGCACTCCCTGCAATTGTATCAGACACCATTGTTAAATCAAGTACGGACTCTTTACCTGTTGCCACATTTACCCTTGTATTACTCCCATCATTCAGACATACCAACGTTGCATTACTGCCACCTGCTATTGTTTTTGAGAACTCCAGTCTCGCGCATGCTCTTACATCATTTCCTGTATCGCTTCCCGTGTGCGTTTTGTTGTGAGAAGTAGTTCGTAGTAGGGGTGTGCGATACTGCAAATTTTGGTATCGATCCGATACCAAGTAAATACAGGGCCAGTATCGCCGATACCGATCCTGATCCCGATACTTGTCATTTAAAAAAACATACATTTAAATGACCAACAACAATTAAAAAAAATTACAATAACTAATGTTGATATGACTAATATTATATTCACCTTAAAGCTACGTGGATATTATTTGCCTTTCTAAAAGGACTTTGCAGGCAGAGGAGCCCAGAACATGAAAGCAATGCACAGTTTCATGTTAAGTATTTTCCTCCCATAGAAAAGAGTTATAAAAAAATGAACATGGCTTAATAAATTAAGAATGTAAAATACAAAACTCAGTATACACCTTATTAATGTTGCAAACCAGATATACAAGTTAGCAGATGTGCCCAGAATATGAAAGCAACGCTCAAAGTTTTCACATTATGCATTTTCCTCCCATAGAAAACCATTATAAAGAAAAGTATAATGTAAGTGGCTTATTGAATGAAGACAGTGATATGAAAAATAACTATTGAACCATAACTCGTTTATTATTGAAAGGATTTTCGTATGTACTGTATTTTCTGTTTATTTTATACATACTGTAAAAGTTGTTTGTTATTATTGCAATTAAAAAACTGTGATATGAAAATGCCAAATTTGGTATAGTTTATAAAAATATATACTATGAATGTACAGGTAAGCAGATGAACCCATAACATGAATGCAACATGCTGAATTTAATTTCCTCTCATTGATAACCAATATAAAAACATTTAATATGGTGTAATGGAGGAAGACAGTGATAAAGACCAAATAAATATACAACCCCAAATCAGAAAAAGTTGGGACAGTATGGAAAACGCAAATAAAAAAAGAAAGTAGTGATTTCTAAATTTACTTTGACCTGTATTTCATTGCAGACAATATGAACACAAAATATTTCATGTTTTGTCTGGTCAACTTCATGTAATTTGTAAATATACATCCTTTCCTGTCATTCAGACCTGCAACACATTCCAAAAAAAGTTGGGACAGGAGCAATTTAGGGCTAGTAATGAGGTAAATTGGTTAAATAATGATGTGATTTGAAACAGTTGATGTCAACAGGTGATTGTAATTATGATTTGGTACAAAAGCAGCATCCAAGAAAGGTCTAGTCCTTTAGGAGCAAAGATGGGCCTAGGATCGCCAGTTTGCCAACAAATACGTGAGAAAATTATTGAAATGTTTAAAAACAATGTTCCTCAAAGAAAGATAGGAAGAGATTTGGATATTTCACCTTCAACAGTGCATAACATAATTAAAAGATTCAAGGAATCTGGAGGAATTTCAGTGCGTAAAGGACAAGGGCGCAAGCCTAAGCTGAACAACCGTGATCTCCGATCCCTCAGGCGGCACTGCATCAAGAATCGTCATTCATCTATAAGCGATATCACCACATGGGCTCAGGACTACTTTGGCAAACCTTTGTCAAGTACCACAATACGTAGTTACATCCACAAATGCCAGTTAAAACTGTACTGTGCCAAAAGGAAGCCCTATGTTAACAGTGTCCAGAAGCGCCGTCGACTTCTCTGGGCTCGGAGGCATCTGGGATGGACCATCACACAGTGGAAACGTGTACTGTGGTCAGATGAATCAGTATTTCAGGTATTTTTTGGGAGGTATGGACGCCGTGTGCTCCGGACCAAAGAAGAAAAGGATCATCCAGACTGTTACCAGCAACAAGTCCAAAAGCCAGGGTCTGTCATGGTATGGGGTTGTGTCAGTGCCCTTGGCAAAGGTAACTTGCACTTCTGTGATGGCACCATTAATGCTGAGAAGTACATAGAGATTTTGGAGCACAATATGCTGCCTTCAAGAAGACATCTTTTCCAGGGACGTCCATGCATATTTCAACAAGACAATGCAAAACCACATTCTGCACACATTACAAAGTCCTGGCTGCGGAGGAAGAGGGTACGGGTACTTGACTGGCCTGCCTGCAGTCCCGACCTGTCTCCAATAGAGAATGTGTGGAGCATTTTGAAGCGCAAAATGCGACACCGAAGACCCCGTACTGTTGCCCACCTTAAGACTTGTTTGCAGGAAGAATGGGACAAAATTACACCTGAAACACTTCATCACTTGGTGTCTTCAGTCCCTAAACGTCTTTTAAGTGTTGTGAAAAGGAATGGCAACATTACAAAGTGGTAAATGCTTTACTGTCCCAACTTTTTTTGGAATGTGTTGCAGGTCTGAATGACAGGAAAGGATGTATATTTACAAATGACATGAAGTTGACCAGACAAAACATGAAATATTTTGTGTTCATATAGTCTGCAATGAAATACAAGTCAAAGTAAATTTAGAAATCACTACTTTCTTTTTTTATTTGCGTTTTCCATACTGTCCCAACTTTTTCTGATTTGGGGTTGTAGACTAAATTCAGTATACAATTTATATAATATTTGGCAAGCAGCTGAGCCCAGAATATATATGAAAACATGCTAAATTACATGTTAAGCATTTTACTCCCATAGAAAACTGTTATAATGAAAACATTTAAAGTGGCTTAATGCATGAAGAAATAATATTCAAAGGCCAAACTCGGTATACACCTTACAGCAGTGGTTTTCAAACCTGTCCTGCAAGCACCCCTGCCCTGCACATTTTGTATGTCTCCCTTATCAGACACACCTGATTCAACTCATCAGCTCGTTAGTAGAGACTGCAAGACCTGAATTGGGTGTGTCTGACAAGGGAGACATACAAAATGTGCAGGGCAGGGGTGCTTGCAGGACAGGTTTGAAAACCACTGCCTTACAGTGATACTGCATAAAAAGGACAAATTCGGTATACAGTTATATACAATATGCACTATGTGAAGGATTTCCTTCCTCTCCTTTTCATTTCTTTTGTAGCTTGGAGTTCTACCGTTCCATCTCTCACTGTAGCCAAAAGTATCCGCTCGCCGCTTGGAGTACTTGGTCACGTGATGGCATGACAACAAACCAGCGTAGCAGGGGAGGAGCAGCAATGTTTGCATACGAGATGTGAAAAGAGCGGAATATACGCCCACAGACATGTCTACACTTTGATAAATGTATTAAGCAATGTATTAAGTGTACACTCTTAAAAATAAAGGTGCTTCACGATGCCATAGAAGAACCTTTTTTGTCTAAATGGTTCCATAAAGAACCTTTAACATCTGAAGAACCTTTCTGTTTCACAAAAGGTTCTTTGTGGTGAAAAAAGGTTCTTCAGATTATAAAAATGTAAGCAAGAGCCGGTTCTTTGAAGAACCTTTGACTGAATGGTTCTTTGTGGAACCAAAAATGGTTCTTCTATGGCATCGCTTGAAGAACCTTTTGAAGCACCTTTATTTTTAAGAGTGTATAGGAGAAAAAATTAACCGAAAGTATCGATCTTATCAGGCTAGTATCGATCCGATACCAATACCAACGTTGGTATCGATACTATCGATATTTGGATCGATCCGCCCACCCCTAGTTCGTAGACAAGACCAGGGGCCCGTTTCAGAAAGGAGGTTAAGTGAAAACTCTGAGTATGTTAACCCTGAAATCAGGGAAACTCTGGGTTTTCCGTTTCAAAATGGGAGGTTTGTCAAACCCGGGAAAGCAGGGTAAGTCAAGCCAGTTTCAGAAAGAGAGGTAACTTATACTCAGAGTCAGTTACCGTGGTAACTTACTCTGTGAACCTAACCTGGTTGGGAGCAGGTTTTCTTCGGTAAACCCGGAGTTTCTTTCGGTCTCCTCCCCCTTTTTAAAGTGTTAGCGAAGTTTAAATACCTTATTCATTCATTCACGCTGCAAAATTGCTTTTCTTACTGAGTATTTTTGTCTTATTTCAAGTACAAATGTTTAAAAATTATTAAGTTAAGATGCATTTTCTATAGATGAAAAATGATCTAGATATTTAGTCTTGTTAAAATATTTGTTCTCCATAGGGTAAGAAAAATAATCTTCATGCAAACAGAAACAAGAATAGGCTATTTTTAATTTCTTACCCCATTGCCAGATAATTAGCAAAAAAAAACAAAAACAAAAACACTTAAATTTTTTTTTTCCCTTCATGGAAACAAGACTAAATACCTTATATTATTTATTTTTATTATTAAAAAAAATCACCGTATTCATGTGCATATTTATTTGAGCAGTACCATTTTAAATGGTAGTTTTCTTTAAAACATCGGAGATGCAGAGCACATTATAAGTCCTGTATGCAGATTTTAAGGAAAGTGTGCATCACTCTCACGCTCTTTCTGAGAATTTTTTCCTGGGCACAAATCCGTCAAAGAGGAGTATCACAGGACTGTAGGTCAGTGGTGTAGCAATCGGTTTAAATGAGGCTAATCTGATAAATGAAGTTCACTTGATAACATCTTTCTGTGACGTCTGGAAGTAACCCAATAATCAGAATTTCCTTCAGGATCTCCAGTGTGTTTGGATGCATTGATGACAAGCATATCCCCACCATCGCACCTTCTGAAAATGATTAGCCTACTGTTTGGAATGGAAGGATGCCAGATGGAGGGGTAGTACGAGCCGTAACCACCACCACAGCTGTTAAATAAACTAATTATTCACAATTTTTTGGTCATCTTTATTTCCTAATACAAAGGCAAAAGTTATTCTTTTTACTTTTGGATTTTAGAAATCTTCCAATACTTGACCATCTCCTCTACATCAGTCGTCGTGCTGGTGCAGGTTCTCCCTCTGCCTTCTTGCTGTCGACAAGCCAGTTCATTTTATTACTCTAATTAAGAAATGTAACAGGTTGGATTAGAGAATATTTAATTATGTGAAAAGAGTGTTAGACTATGTGGAAAAAGCTGCAGCGTGTTGAAATAGACATTGAATGATATTTAATGTCAAATGTTTGTAAAGTCATTTAGCCCACACCCATGAACCTTTCATGTTTAAAGCTTTACCTTGATTGAATTGTGTTTTTATACTTCATTTTTAGCTGCTGCCACGTTCTTGTTTCTTCTTTCTGTCTTTTTCCTTTTTTTTTTCTTTTTTTTGTGGCCATGGGATACCATTAAAATGAATATTAGTTCAATAATTTACAGTTTTCACCTCTGATATTATAACAGTTATTAAGTTATTGACAGTTATTAAGAATTAAAGTTACGCATTGACGGAAGTATGCGCGCTGACGTCTATTTGGCGGGAGCTGTTGCCATGGTGAATCGTAGTTTCGGAGCTCCACTGATCATGACTTTTCATAGTCGTGGTGCACGCGCTAAACTCAGAGTCAACCTACTTAGAGTTGAGTAAACTAACACAATTCAGCTGTTCTGTAACCAAAAACTCTGAGTTTCCCATCTCAGAGTAAATCAACTCTGAGTTCAAGTTTAAACTCAGAGTTGGTTGAACCTCCTTACTGAAAAGGGCCCCTGGTCACTTCATGCGTTTTTTCTGATCGGATATCCGATCCTGAAAAGACCTGGGGTCCGTTCTTCGTACGTCGCTAACTCAGTTAGCTGGATTTGATTGTTGCCGATTTCAATTGATCTTGGATCATTTGGTTCGTCGGAGCTCATCCTGGACTTGCTGTCATAGCAACAGGTCCATAAGCTTAAACCTGCTCAGGAGCAGGCTTATTTCATGTAAACTTAGATTGCTTCTTTTTAAGCAGAATTGATACTTAATATCTGCCCCAGCCACCGCTACTTTATTACAAGAGTACCCTACTGGTCCAGGGACACTGATTTAAAATAATAATCATTAAAAAATGTATTTGAAAATAATATGACAATGTTGTGTAGTCTATAATACTATAGACACAGCCAGTTTTACTCATTGAAAGATTTATTAGTGATGAATTAATTACTTTATAACTGTATTGGAGTCTTACACACATGCTATACAGTTAATCTGAGCTGTGCATTCATTTGAGTGATGACAGATATTATGGGAGGGGCTTGATGGAGTGCAGGAGATGCAGATAACATGATCTTTAAGAAACTTTAATTAATGCTGTCACATAACAAATCTGCTTCAAAGTTAAAATTAAATTAATTGCTAATTACAACATTGAAATAAAAATGTAAACCCTGTACAAATACTAGAAGTCATAAATATAAATAATTGGGAATCATGTAAAAAATTTACAAATAAATTAAAAACAGTTCACATTTCATTTATCTATTTATATCTATATATTTAGTTTTGTTCGCTTGGCTGTTTCCTTATAAAGGTCCAGAAATTTGTCAAGTTTTTCGTCAGGTGTCTTTTTTAATGATATGATGTCATTACATTGCAGTCTTGCCGCCAGCCAATCGCTGCATTGCTGATCGTACTTTCGAGTATCGATACATCTGCCCTTTTCGATGAACACTTGAACGCGCAATAAACTTAGACAATTTAATCCAGATATTTTAATCTAATATGCAAATTAGTTTGAAGAACCAAATTAGCCAGAGATCAGTTATCAGGATTAGAAGATCTGGCATCTTTCAAATCATCTCAGATGTATTAAGCGAGGTACGAAGAACGGACCCCAGGTGTAAATGCCCTCCGAAACGCATTCGAGATGGATATAAATCCGATCTCTCAAACCACTTCAGGAGGAGGTCTGGGCCACATTCCAGTAGGGATGGCTGACGCGAAACTGACGTTTCGACATGGTTGTTCGAGATCTCGAAGCGCAGATGTTTCGAAACACTGCTCCGAAGCGTGATTCGAAAAACCCATGTCACGTGACTAAGGCGATTCGAAGCATCGGGGCGTGTCACAAGTGTTTCGAGACGTGGCATACCTGCCGATTCTGTGTTTGATTGACAGGGTCGGGAACAAATCACAATTGCACATCTGTCTCAACCTAACTCACACAAAGTATAAAAGTGGAGTTAACGCATCTTCACTTCGTGGGTTTTTGTGAGAGGAGAGAGATTTTGCGATATAGTGATATTTATAGTGTAATTTGGTTAATTATATTTAGGCTACATTAAAAGTTATTAAGATATTGATAGATAGGCTATAGACATTGACAGATAATTGTCCCTTGTGAGAGGATTTGTTCAAAGGCTGGAGATATTCTATGTAAAATAAGAAGTAGGCTAAGTCCATCAACAGCAGAACAATACATTTTTTTTAAATAAAAATCTTTATATGTAAAAAAAAAAGTAAGACATTGTTGGCTTGATGTATTTTATTGTCTATTTTTCATTACCAAAATAACACTTATTTATTCACAAAGAGTTCATTCAGATGTCAGACCGATGTTTCAACACATTACAAGAACAGAACAATAAAAACACACATTTTAATTGTTCATTATAATTTTGTGAAGATGACTGCTTCACCCAGGATTCGAACCCAAGGAGATAGCATTCCAGTCGAGCACACTAACCACTGCCCCAAACCATTTGGTGGATCAATTAACACAACATACGTTATAATTCGTCAATTCGCTTAACTGTTTCTTTGTCGACGCTGTTTCAGAGCAATACTTGAAAATGACCACTAGGTGTCACCGTAGAGACGGGTGTCGAAATGTCTCGAAGCCTCGCTCTGCCCACCACTACATTCCAGACGAAACTGGATAAGTGTAAATGCATCTGGTTGTTGAAACCACATATGTAAATTTTACTCCTCCCAAAATGTTAAAATAATAAATGTGCCAGAGCGTGTTTTAGGCTATAAGACATTAGAATCAGATATGACTGCGCAAATGCAACACCATCGCCGTGGACGAGTAGCTGATTATCTCTTCAGCAAGCAGACGCAAAACTGCCGCGAATGAAACAAAGTAAGAAGCAGACGCTCAACACAAGTAGTAAGACAAGCATATCTTTCCAGTGCTGATGCAGCGCGCTCCAAGTACTCCAGAGTGCACCCTGGACGATGGGGCGGGGCGACATATTTGGGCGGGGCGACATATTTGGGCGGGGCGACACGTGTCGCTCCGCCCACCCCAATTCCATTGGTTTATAACATGGCAAATCTTATTGGTGTAGACCCGAGAATCCATTCCTTTGTGTACTATTTTGTAATTGATTTGGCCATATTACAGAAATATTATGTGCTAACTCTAGAATCATAGGCCTATCTTAATTATTATCTGTTTAGTAACCATGGTAATTTTAGTCAGATGAAGTCATCGTTTACAAATAAACTCTTGATGACTTCACCTCCGGGTTCTTCAGGCTGAATAGCGCTTCATTCATATTTCCTTGAGGATCGGCAGGCCGCGGATCAGCACTAAATTGGGATTTTATACGCAAATTATGATAATTTAGAATAATTTAGATGCATTTTAGAGATGGACAAACACGAACACAAGCGGCTAATTTTACGTTTTAAAGCACAACCGTTTTTTGTTGTTGTTTAAAGAGATGAGTTACGTTGCTCAATGCGTCACAAACTTGTAGGTTATAAAGTGCTAATAAATGTTTTCATGGCAAGCAGTGTTTCCTTGTTTATATCTTAATAAAATATTTGAGCCTATATTGATTCTCTTACAATTTTAAAGGTTCCTAACTTCCTATCTTATAGTAAATAAGTGCCCATGACATCAGATATTAAAAATCAAATTTCTGTATCCACATCCTCATTGCGTTTTCTAAACTATATACGGGATAAATTTAGATTCAGTTATTAACACTCGATCATTGCAGCCATATAGACCTGCATAACTATCGAATAGTAAATCACTCAGAGCTGTAAATCTGTGGAATAGATACGTGAGCACATTTAATGAGTAAAAGAGACCTTCTCTGTGATTAATATTTTTTTTATTTATTAAAGACTATAATAACTAGGTCTACTAAAAATCTAAAATCAATATAGTACAGTGATTCCTGGTTCTTTTTAAAGGACTGAGCCACATAACCAGTAATTTAATTTGTGCATAGACTATATAGCCTATAAAAGTATAAATAAAAATGTTGCAGAGAAAATTAACATTTATTGCTTAAATACGCACTAAAGCACATTAATAATAATAATTGCTGTAGGTCAGATTTAATAACAGCTGTTTTAGTAAACAAAAACATTTAAAATAGGCCTATATGCAAAAAAATAAAAATCATTAAAATAAAATGTTTCAGCAAGGTTTTTATTCCCATTATCCACACATAAAACCTCAGTTCATGCTGATAGACTATTTGGTATTATTGTCTTATTTGTCACCGCAGTTGTTCTTTAAAATAAAACCATTTGCGGGTTTGTCCTGTCTTACTGAACTACAGTGTATTATCATCGTAAGTTTTTGCTTATCCACCGATCCTAAGATAAAGAATATGGCTACATATAAATATAGCTACATTATACAAAACAGCTAAATCTCAAATAGTGGATCATTTTTATCAACATCGCCCACAGCTAAAACTGCTCAATGTTTAAGTATATCTGCTTCTGTGAAAAGTGCAATAATATCTGACTTCATTTAACGTGCAACGTCCCACCTGTTGAGATTGAGGACCACTATTTTCGTTCATCACACAGAAACATAATTAATATTTCTCATAGGTGAGGCTATTTATTGCATAGATAGGACTAGGCTATATCATGGCCACGAATTAAGAATTTGTTCCCCAGGCTTAATTCGTGAGCCGCTCATATTACACAGCTCTGTTCTGCCCAAAGTACTGAAGTACTCGGAGATGCCGTCACCAAGCGTTTGATAGGAACTTAATCTAACTAATTCGTCATAAGTTAAAAAAAAACACATTTGCTAATTGATTCTAACTAAAATCGTTGTTGTTAGCACTTAATATTTCTGTAGTACAGCCAAACAGCGTAGATCATTCATAAAAACGTATATTAATTAAAATGCAGTCTTTATTCACCGTACCATCCACAAACCAATGGGTTATTGGAACGGATGTATGGCACAATAAAGAGGTAAGATCTGTAATTGTATTCATGGAAAATAATGGATATCTGCACAATTGTGGCATGGCAGTGATTGTGTGAGCTACACAGAGTGCAACACAAATCAGTATCAAAATCAGTATTGATGGTCCACCAAACCAAAACTATTGCCTAATTCGACCAGATACTTGGCCAGAACTCTTGATAACTGTACATCTATAGTCTAACAAGATAGGTGTGGATGAAATGTACACAGTCTGCCTGAAATCCTAACAACACTGCTGTGTCTGATACACTCATATCAGTTCAACAAACATTAACATGGTACAAACAGGTCAGTGTCACTAATGTCTTGAGAACACTCCACCACCCATATAATGCCAACTCATTTGTGGTCATAAAGGGGCCTGAACATTGATAAAACAAAGGCAAACAAATAGTGTTGTGTTACACGGACAAATGAGCGTTGATACATGGCAGGTATACTTGAAGTGAGTGCCATTCATAGCGCTTTAATAAAGCAGTTAGGGCTGCACGATTATGAAAAAAATCATAATTGTCGATTATTCCCTTGGAGATTGTAATTGCGATTATTAATAACAATTATTTTGAACAGATTTATATCATTGTTTGAAGCTGCATGCCATATTTTTTATATAAAATATATATTTAAAAAAAGGCTGAAAACACTCTTCCTGAACTTTTATTGCTTTTCTATAGCATTGAGCCTCAAATGTCAACTATACATTGGTTTGGTTTCTTCTTTAAACAAAAAAAAAGGTAAAATTATGCATAGTATAATAATGTTATACTAAAACTAAAAGAAAAAAAAATGGTTTACTAAAGCTATATATTTCATTTACAATTAAACAGAACATTTTACAGAACAATTTATATGATCAGGGCTCCAGACTAACATTGGAGAGCAGTGGCACCAGCACCTGATTTGGTAGCACTGAACATGTAATATTACAAGTTTAGTCTCTTAGAAAAGCACATTAGAACAGGAGCTTGAGTTCAGCGCAGCAGGAGCTTGAGTTGGGATGCAGATGTACATTTGACAGCATTGTGAAAACTGTAACAGCCTCATCTTTTACACATAACCAAAAGTACAGCACCTCATTACCATGGTAAAAAAGTAGCCTAACTATATGGTTTCTATGGTGTTTGCATTGAAAAACAGAAGTCTAAAGACATTCAGTCAATTACAAATCCACATCAACTGATAGAATAATTAACAAAATAATGTAATTATATTCCATTACTCCTTTAACATATTTAGTATATTAATAATATAATAATACACAATATGAATATCCTTTCTGCCACCGTACCATTGTTACCGTTAGTGTTACTACATTAAAACTATAGTAAACGTGTGATTTGTGGATTGAAACGTGTTCTAACTGGATCGTTGTTGCTCTGTTTCTGCTGCTTTCTGCATCAGTGTTGATGAGAATAACAGCTCCGATTTATTTGGCTTTAAACTAGTTTAAATTAAAGAGATGTGATTTGTACTGGAGAACTCTGCGCTGAACTCGAGTGCTTCTTACTGGATTTCACAGCGTTGTTTAGTGTGTGATCGCGACTGGTCACTGTAATAAACGCATACGCTCTAAGCTCGCGCTGCGCTGTTGTCTTTTGAGGCGCGCGGATAAAAGGTCCGTGTGGCGCGCAGTTCAAAGGAGTTCCGCTATTTTGTTCCGCTTTTGACACGTTTGGAGTTTAACATATCTATCATGCACAACAGACAAGGACTATCAGTTAGACAAAATGTATTTTATCCAGTGTGTTTGAGTTTGTTAAACCCCGCGCTGCAAACACCTATTAAGCACACAGAATAATGCAAGTGGGCATTTTTAATTATTTATTTTTGTAAACGCGGCTTTGAACGATTATGTAATCGTGGCATCCATAATCGTAATCGCGATTAGAAATTCGATTAATTGTGCAGCCCTAAAAGCAGTGTTGCACTAAAAACGTGCAAGCAGTTGCTGACTGTGGATTCTTTTTTTTCAGTGCCCTTGGAAAAAACTGTGCCAGGACAAACCACAAATATGGGACAAGATACCTTGATGCTGTGCTGTTTAATATCAGGACCAAAAAACAACTGACTACACTTTTCACCATTTTACCATATGTTTGGAAAAGAGGCACACTACTTCTCTGAAGTACCTGAATATTTCAGTGTGAGTTTTTTTCCACTGCTATTAATCTTTTTTTTATTTTTTTTATCGATTTTAAACAATTTTAAATAAAATAAATAATTAAAAACCTTTTAAAAATATATAATTAAAAATAGAAATAAATATTTTTGTTGCCTACGTCAATGACAAAATGGAAGGTGATCCAGGCACTGATATTCAAGCCTGTCATACAGATGCAGGACCAGGTATATGAGGCAGTGAAGAAAAATATGCTCAATAGACTCAAGGGACGAGAGAGAAAAAAGTTACAGACTCCAGGGCTGAAACTCACACCTTTGTTCTTGGGGAAAAGGCGTTCAGATGGAACATCAGAAGCCAGCAGAGGAAAGGAGGAAAGTTAGACAGAGATTTTCCGGGGCCCTTCATGATTACCGAAAAAAAGGCAAAACTGTAGATTTAATTTATGATGATGGTGTGCTATTTACACACACACAAAAAAAGTCTGGATCACTTGGTACCAGTCCTAAATTCCTCACAGGTGCAGAGGGTTGGACACAGCACCTCTGGTCCCAAGCACAGCTTCTTCAGTCCTAAGCTCTCAACACAAATATTCTAAAGCACAGCACCCATATACCTAAGCACAAGCTAAAGCATAGCGCCGCTTTTATGCACAGCTTCTTCCGTCCCAAAATAAATAGTCCAAAGCACAGAACCTCAAATTCCAAGCACAAAGCCCCCTCAGTCCCAAACACAATGTCAATAGTCCTAAGCATAGCACCTCCGATCCCAAGCACAGGTCTCAACAATTTCACAAATGGAGCTTCTCTAGTCGAAAGCACAGCACATACAGTCCCAAACATAACACCAAGCATGTACGTGATTTACAATATCAATTCACTTAAATGTAGTTGCCAAGGTCCTTGAATCTACCATTGGAGAAAGCATAAACAGCCATCACGTGTTCCTTGATAACTAATCATATAACAGCTATGTCATTTGATTTCAGTAAGAGTTATCCTAATTCTACCCGTAGTAATATAAACTTAAATGTAAACTCTAAAAATAGATCAATCAAAATGAATGTTTAACGGAAAACATGTCAGAAATTAACCAACAGACTGTAGATTTATTAAATGAGAAGCTGTTTTCTAACAAAAAAAGTTTATTAAAGGGGGTCATCGGATGCTAAATGATAGTTGATTGACACAAGCATTTTACCTTAGACCCGCCCTGAGTGAGCTGTAAATAAATGAACCACAAGTATTATAATTTGAGGACAAAAATGCATGACATGACACCTTAAAAACTGCTTTCTGGAATACACAGCAACTCTGTACTGCCATCTAGTGGTAGCTGCTTGACTCCGGCACAGGTATGTGGAGAGAAAAAGGCATCAGTGAATGCATGCATGCCACTTGATCCACAAATGCAATTCAGTACTACAATCAAGAAGAATCTGTGTTTGATTTGAAACATTTTTCTTTGGGTGCATGTTAAAACAAATTTGTGCCAAAGGGAACATTTGTATACATGGATGTGTCTCTGTACAGAGCGCTGAACATTAATTTAAAGGGGACCTATTATGCCCCTTTTTAGAAGATGTAAAATAAGTCTCTGATGTCCCCAGAGCGTATATGTGAAGTTTTAGCTCATTATACCCCACAGATAAATTTTTACAGCTTGTTAAAATTGCCACTTTTAAGGTATGAGCCAAAGCGCGCTGTTTTGAGTGTGTTGCTTTAAATGCGAGTGAGCTGTTGCTCCCGGAGAAGAGGGCGGAGCTTCAAGAGCTCAAGCTCTGGCATTAGCAGACAGTGCTAGCCTTTGCAAATAAACATTCCACTATTAGTACAAGCCTGCTATCTTTACAGAAAACTACTCGGTTTCAAAGTCAGTCATCTGATTGTACTGTGCATAATAAATTTGCGTTTATGAATTACACAGACGGGGAGCACGGCGGGATAAAAATAACAACATAGCTGGTCTCATGCTATCACAAACTTTATAAGTCCCACTCGTGATTATGAGATCGACAACTTCATGCAATCGACTCGCATTGCTTTCATATGCAACTTTTAACTACCACATTCCTATTCACAATCATTCTGGCAGCACTTGAAGACAGCATCAGTACAAACACACAGAGACATTGATAGCTTTAGCAATAAGCCTTACAGAGTGCCAAGAAGCTCTTTCAGAAAGGCAATTTGGAAAACAAACGCGTGATACTTACTTTGTCTGGAGCTGACATTCGCGCACAAAGTGTTGGTATTGATTCATAAACATTTAGGGGACGTTACCGATTTTTTCCAGGATATTTCCTTCGAAAATGAAATTTAACCACAGTGTCCTCGGCTCAGATGGGAGGAGATTATGGCGACTCCTATGTTCATTAGTGCATCCCAAAACACAACACTTGTAAAGCCTCTTTGGTGCTGACATTGTATATAACTCCAGTAATGGCGGACCGCATCTTCTCACTCAGAGCTGTGTTTATGCTAATAGGGCAGAGAGTGTCACAAATGGGCGGGACATTTTCCCCTCGGTGACGTGCACAGAGGGAGAATCTGAAACAGCTCGTTTGGAGAGACTGTTTATGATTTATTGTTTTTATTAAAAAATTAGCTGGTGGATTTTTAACATTATAGGCTGGTTGTTTTCACACACAACTGTGTTCAAACAGAGTGATAAAGAGCAATATCACATGGCTACGAGTGTGATATTGTGTTATACAGCAGTTTGATGGCAAAAGTATGTAAATTAAATAAAATAACAACCACTGAGTGTCTAAAAAAACCCTTATGTGTGCAGAACTTCCTTCCACCATGGATTCAAATCTCAAGTTGACAGTTGGGTTGCTTTATTTTATTTTATTATGTAAAGGAGAGTATTATAAGTGAAACAGATGGACTGAGCAAGTGTGATTACCTCAATCTGATAAAGCATTCATTTTTCAGCTCATGGGCAGTGCTAGGGAGGGGCTAGCAGGTGCTTCAGCACCCCCAAGAAAGACCAAAGCACCCCCATAGCACCCCTAAACATTTTTTTTTCTTTCTGGAAGCAATTATATATAGGCTTTATTATAAGGCGTCCTGTCTGTAAATATATGTTTGGAAACCAGCGAAGAAGCTTCCAGTTTGTATGGTTTGACCAATTTGACTGGTATTCTTTTGATAAGGATGCAGCTTTTTGCTTTTCATGCAGACATTTTGCCGCTGCGAGTGGCAATGTTCACTATTTTCACTATATTTCTGGATTCCAGAACTGGCGTAAAGCACAGCAGAGTTTCAATGCACATAATGTTGGTGTTGCACATACGTTTTCTATGGAGGCATGGTGTGAATTTAAACAGATGATGCAAGGTGGCTCAAAAATACTGAATATTATTGATAAGGGACATTCTAATGTGGTCGAAGAAAATCAGCACTGTACGAAGGCTGTGGTGGAGTTGGCATGTCAAGGCTCAGTGTGGCCACAGAGAGTCGGCGAACAGGGGAAACTTTATCAAACTCCTCAATGTCATCAGCATGTTTAATCCAACTGTTGCTAAAAAGATTGTCGTATTAACTAGTTTGTTGTGTGGGTAAAACAACACACAAACTCCTGTGGACTTCTGAACCTAGCCATCCTTTATTCTTCTAACCCCACAGTGCCCTCTCCTGGATAGAACAGTATCCGGGATTCACACTGTCAAACCTTAATATGTAGTCTCACTACATAGATTATCCCACATCTCCCTTTTTAACAAAGAGGAAACAATAAAAGAAACATATAACCGGCATCTTGCATTTTAAACTGTGTACTGTGCGATCTGTCCTCGAAGGCTACAACAAAATGACTATAAATCCAGCCTTTTAGGTTTCACAACTGCCCTCCCAGATCTGGTTCTGGTTACTGATCCTTTTGGACTTGCAGGAAATGTTTGAGGTGCCAATGGTGTTTGTGTCTCTGTGATATTCTCAGTCAACTGGGAACAAGTCATTGTGTCACAACCACTCTCCGTTGTATCCATAGGAATGAGGAAATGACGGTTCCTACGAACAGCACCACGAGGCACATCCACCTGTTAAGAACGTGGCGTGAAATGTTCTCCCACCGCAGTTCCTGACACCTTTTGATCTGTGACCCACACCTGATCGCCAGGTGAGAGCTTGTGCAGGTCATGCACACGATGACGTTTATTGAAACATCTCATGTCTGCACTTCTTTTCTCTTTCTCACGAGCACTAACAGTGGTGCCATCAGGTAATGAAGGGTCCAGTAACTTGGGTAGGGTTGGCACAGTGGTACGAAGACGGCGTCCCATCAGCAGCTGGGCTGGGCTGTACCCATTGTGCAAAGGAGTTGACCTGTACGACAGTAAAGCAAGGTAAGGATCTTGTGCTTTTTGAGGAGGTTTTTTTACAGTCTGTACAGCCCGCTCAGCCTCTCCATTGCTGCGTGGATGCTTTGGACTGCTGGTAACATGTTTGAATTCGTAAGTAGCTGCAAATTCCGAGAAAGTACTGGATGAGAATTGTGGCCCGGAATGCCATGACGTGCGAAGATAGATTTCAGGTGCATAGTGACATCTGCAGAGCTGGTGAGTGAAATATTTGCCACCTCGACGTAACGCGAATAGTAATCCACAACTAAAATATATGTTTTCCCTTTCAAGACAAACAAATCCGTCCCCAGCTTTTGCCAGGGCCTCTCAGGGAACTCTGTCGGGATCAATGTTTCAGTGTGATTGGTGCGCTCTTTGATGCAAGCATGACATTTCAAGACCAGCTCGTTTAACTGCTGTCTAAGTCCTGGCCACCACACACTTTGCCGTGCACGTTCCCTGCATTTAGCCACTCCTTGGTGTCCTTCGTGCAGCCTGGCAAGGACATCATTCCGCAATGCAGAAGGAATAACGAGTCTTGTACCTTTTAGAAGAAGTCCATCGTGGACTGACAGGTAAGCACGTTCAGACCAGTAGAGTTTCTCAGCCCCTGTGCAACGACCAGATTCGGGCCACCCCTCTTGACACATTTTCATAATATTTGAGCACACACTGTCTGATTTGAGGAGTTCTCTCAGGTTGTCCAGGAAAGATTGGCTTGCTGGGAGATGCTCCACGATGCTGTCCACATAAACGTTAGTGCTTTCCATAAGCTCATCATCCATGCTCTCTTTGACAGCAGGTAGTGGAGCACGCGACAGAGTGTCTGCAGTCCAGAGGCTCTTCCCAGGAACATGAGAAATCTTGTATGAATAGCGCATCAATCTCATCCGGAAGCGTTGGATGTGGGGAGGTAGGGTGTCAGTTCTTGGCCACCTAGAAGACTCAGTAAGGGTTTGTGGTCAGTTTCCATCACAAAGTGTTGGCCGATCAAAAAGTCACAATCTCTCACATGCCCAGGTCAGCCCGAGGGCCTCCTTTTCTACCTGCGCATATCTTTGCTCGACAGGAGTTAGAGACCGCAACGCATAGGCAACAGGTCTCCAGTCATCACCCTCTTGTTGCAGCAGGACTGCGCCCAGTCCATACGATGAAGCATCTGCTGATACTTTGATTGGCTTATTTGCATCATACAGGGCCAGCACTGGTGCAGATGACAAGTCTTTTTTCAAGTCTTGAAAAGCTTTGACTTGAGCTTCCCCCAGAACCAACAGTTTTTCTTGGACAGAAGATCCCTGAGGGGTTTATCTTTTTCCGCCAGATGGGGGATACATTTCCCCAGCTGGTTGACCATTCCAAGAAAGCTTCTGAGTTCGCTGATGTTCGATGGCTCAGGCATCTTTTGAACGGCAATGGTCTTAGCAGCTGGGTCTGGTTGCACTCCTGAGTCTGATATAATGTGCCTGAGAAACTTGACTTCACGCGCTGCGACAAGGCACACTTGTCTAAGTTGAGGGTAACGCCAGCATTTTCCATCTTTTGGAGCACCGCGAGAAGGCTTGTATCATGCTCCTCTTGAGAAACACCCCCAGAGGAGTACATCATCCATGTGACAGACCACTCCGTCCAGGGCAGTGTCTTCAGTGACTTCAGTTACCATGCGATTTTGGAAGTGTTCAGGTGCTGATGCGATACCAAATGGCAGACGATTGAAGTAGTACCGCCCAAACGGTGTGATAAAAGTGGTCAGCTTGGCGGACTGCTCAGCTAGAGGGATTTGCCAAAATCCCATGTTCGCATCGAGCTTACTAAATTATTAAAATACTAGCTCCTGCTAACAGTCCGAGGGTCTGTTCAACAGAGGGAAGAATGTATTTCTCCTTCGCACTGATTCATTGAGCTTTGTTAAATCAATGCAGATTTGTGGGTCGCCGGACTTTTTAGGCACTACCACAATGCCTGCACACCACTCAGTGGGTTCTTCAACCCTGCTTATGACCCCCAAACGCTCCATGCGTTGCAGTTCATTTTAAACTTTAGGCATGAGTGGAAGAGGGATGCGCGCCGTGGACTTTTGAGCGAAAATGGGACAGCACCTTGGCTCAGTTTAATAGTGTACGGTCTCTGTATCAATCCTAGCCCACTGCACAACTTTGGATAGCGCTCCTGCAAAGTGTGAATGCTTATGTCATCGACGCGTGTCACAAGACCCAGTTTGGTGATGGCAGGTCTGCCTAGCAGTGCCAAATGCAGTCTCTTAACAACATACACTTTCTCTAATGTATGCTTGTCACCTTTCTGGAGTAGCATGTTCGAAACTCCAATCACATTAAGTGGTGAGCATCCCGGTCCAAGTAAGGGCTATTAGTCGCTCTCTGGAGTGCAGGTTTTTTTTCATCCTTGAAAATCTCATGGAACACATGTTCTGGCATAACAGTGACATCAGCACCTGTGGCAATTTTGAACTGTACCTTGCAATCTTTTGATTTTAATGTAAATTAGCCAGGGTCGCCCTCCGCCATCACGGTGCCTAAAAACATGCCAGGGTCCTGCTCTGGTATCTCATTCACCTTTCTGGATGAAACACAGACTTTTTGGTAGTGACCCTTTTTCCCCACAGGCATGACACAGTACTGTATTTGCAGGGCAGTGTGCTTTCGGATGAGATGGGCTTTTTCCACACTTATGACATCTTGACTGTGACTGTTTCATTTTTCTTTAGCTCCATGGCCACTTTTAACTCTCTGCCTGCTTTGAAATGGTTTGATTCTACTTATGACTCTGTCCACAGAGCCGGTTGTTATTAACAGCACATTCACCACGCAGGTACTCCTGCTGCTGCTTCACTGCTTCAGTCTGTCTTGCCATATCGATAGCTTTTTCCAGCGTTAGATCTTTATCTAGCTGCATTCGCCTCTGACAGACGTAAATCATTCAAACCAACGACTAACCTGTCTCTGATGAGTTCGTCATGCAATGGTCCATATTTGCAGTGCTCTGCCAAGAGAACAACGCAGTCGTCACGAAAGAGTCGACCGACTCGTTTTTCCTCCCCCCCTTGTTTTCCTCATGTTGAAGCGTGCTCTTTCATAGATTACATTTTTCTTTACAACAAAGAACGCGTGAAACCCCTCCTTCACTGCGTCGTATTGCTGCATGTTTTTCGTTTGTCAAATTTAGTCCTTTTTAAATGTCATCCGCTTCGTCGCCCATACAGTACATGAGTGTATTTATTTGATTGACTTGCGAGGAAGTGTGAAGATTACTGGCCTGACGGAAACGTTCAAACCGTCTAATCCATTTTCCCATTCGTAGGGTTTGGAGAAGTTGAACGGCTCAGGTGGCTGGATGCTAAATGTACGCACACGGGCCCGGCACGGGCGGCTCTCTCCCCGGCAGCTGCATCACCTGGAGATCGTTGTCCTCTGCCGCTTGTTCCATGACTTTGCGACCTCACTACTACTTAAAACTTCACCTGCCCTCAAAAAAAACTTCTGCAAGCCTCTTAGAGTATCCTACTCTGACACCATGTCTTATTAACTAGTTTGTTGCGTGGGTAAAACAACACACAAACCCTGTGGATTCTGAACCTAGCCATCCTTTATTTTCTCTAACCGCACAGTGCCCTCTCCTGGGTAGAACAGTATCCGGGATTCACACTGTCAAACCTTAATATGTAGTCTCACTTCATAGATTATCCCACAAAGATAGCTGACAATCCGCAAAAGCAAAATATACTCCCCACGAAGTGCAAAAATGAGATCATCTTGCGGAACCGCCCTCCTGTGGTTCGAGTCTTACCTCTCAGACACCCGCTTCGAATGATATCAATTCGATTGAATTGCTGTTTTCAGTGGATATCAGGTAACATATATGGCCCAGAAGGGGCTGCTGCGCCTTCTGTTAGGATGAGAATGATGTTATCATCGATCCACAAGTTAATCCCTGCACGCATGTATGAAGGTGAAGTTACCACTGGAGTACCAGCAGAGGCGATCGTTTCCCCCCACGTCAACAACTGCACACGGACCAAAGACCAGCGAAATAGCGCATTAAAAGATGGATTTAGATGACTTCAGGACACATATACAGGTACTGTCTCGTAAAATACTCAATTGTTCCGTGTTTATGAATGAAGTTATTATTTAAAATTTGCTTATGGTGGAAAGGGATCGTGTAAAAAGTCCACACATATTACCATAGTGTTACCATAGTAACTGACGCTCGACGATGTCAGTGTAGTCAATGCACAGTGACCACAAAATATACCATGCTTCTCCCCACCGTAACCGTAGTTTTACTGTGGTATTTCTAGTAAAATCCCAATAACTTCAATATTTACTATGGTTTACCTCAGTAACCATAGTTTTACTGTGGTATTTCTAGTAAAAGCAATAACTTAAATATTTACTATGAGTTTACCTCAGTAACCATAGTTTTAACTGTGGTATTTCTAGTAAAAGCCCAATAACTTCAATATTTACTATGAGTTTACCTCAGTAACCGTATGAGTTTACCGAAAACCATAGTTTTACTGTGATATTTCTAGTAAAAGCCCAATAACTTCAATATTTACTATGAGTTTACCTCAGTAACCGTAGTTTTACTGTGGTATTTCTTGTAAAAGCCCAATAACTTCAATAT